>JAVTVY010012670.1:0-50693 GCA_036873755.1 Hanleya hanleyi
CAGCATAGATATTTTATAATACAGCACAGATATGGTATAATACAGCACAGATATGGTATAATAGAGGGCAAATATTGTATAATACAGAACATATATTGTATAAAACAGGACATATATGGTACAATACAGGACAGATATATAATACAGCACAGATTTGGTATAATACAGGACAGATACTGTATGTACACTATATGTTCTGTATTATACCAAATATGTGCTATATTATACAGTATCTGTCCTGTATTATACCAAATCTGTGCTGTATTATACCATATCTGTCCTGTATTGTACCATATATGTCCTGTATTATACAATATAGTATTTTCGATTAGGAATAGCCAACACCGTTGTTACATTCTCCAACCTGGTTTTGAACATACGGCATGTGCTCAACTTCGACGAATTCGAGACGATTTGCGACCAGATCTCGTGAAATCTGTGATAAAGTTTCCCATTAATAAATTTAATTGTGGACTTCTGTTTTTTGCATTTCTGGTTTTCCCAAAGATGGTCACTACTTGTGTTTGAGAGCAACTTTTTAACAGAAGTAACCCAATTATCACATTTAGTTGTCCTTTGTACTTTCATCTGTTCCATATAGCTCTTATAAACTAAGGAGGACAGGCTGATGACTGAATGTGGAACAGAAAGTTAATACTCTTGATTAGTGCATGTAATTTTACAGCCACTCTTCCCAATTCTCCTAATACCGCCATATTCATCGCTTTCGAATGAACGCCAAGAATTTGTTTACAGTATCTCAAATGTACCTTCTCACAATCATCAGTCTTTTGTAGTATAGAATCTAGGCAAGTATTTCTCATATACCCGATCCAGACCTCCGACCCATACAGTAAGATAGGTTGAATTACACTATCAGATACAGTGCACGCTACACCAACAGGCAGTTCATACATTGTTTGCCGCAATGAAAACATGGCCTTACTTGTCCTAGATGCCAGGTTAATTATACCCTGATTAAATTTTCCATTACTGTGTAGTATAAGCCCCAAGTATTTGTATTTATTTACGCATTCTAAGGGGGATTGATTGATGTGGAACACTAGATTACTACCACGACTCTGACCAAACACGACCGCTTTTGTTATTATCACATTAATAGATAACACCCCAGAGATCAACAAATAAACCAAGCTTATCAAGTTTCCTTTGCAAATCCTCCTCAGATAACGACATCAGCATAGGCGAGACAGTGCACTCGTTCGTCCCATAACGTTGGGGAATTATCACTTGACATATCCATCAAGAGGTCATTTATAAACAGATAAAATAGCACTGGACTAAGCACGTTTTTCTGGTGAACACCTCTTGTGATGAGGAACTCGTTGCTCATGCATGAACCACCTTTAACTCTGGACTGGCTATGGAGGTATAAATCTCTAATTACTTGATACACGGGTCCGTTGATACCTGCCCGTTGCACTTTTAGAAACAGGGCATCATGCCAAATAGAGTCAAACGCTTTGTTAAAATCTACAAAACAAGCAAACAATTTCTTCTTATTTTTAGTATGCTTGTCCACAAGCGTCTTTAAAGTCAAAATATGATCCGCTGTACGACATCCTCTACGGAAACCAATTTGACATTTGGATAATAGGTTGTTTTTATCTACGTACTCAACTAGTCTACTATTTATAACAGAACAAAATATTTTACCCAGGCAGCTGTTAATAGTGATCCTTCTGTAATTACCAGGATCCAGAGGGTTGCCACTTTTGTGAATGGGTACAATCATGCCATTCGACCAGACTTTTGGAAAGTGACCATTTACTAACAGCGTGTTGCATAAAATTAAGAGAACACTTTTGATTTGTGGTTAGGCAGTTTTGAGCATCTCATTACTAATGCTATCAGAGCCACTGGCTTTGTTGGTTTTCAGTGACTTGATCGCGGAATCGAGTTTCTTTTCTGTTATTTGACCATTAAGTTCTTTTGTATGAGATTCCTTCTGCAGACGCACTTTTTCTTCTTTGACTTCCTCGATGCGTGCGTTTTCCAGATTTTCGGAAGAAAACGTGTGCAGATTACTATAATGAGAATACCAGTCATTAATATCAATCCTGTCAGATTCGTTATTCACGTGGTCAGATTTTAGTTTCTTTAAGGCGTTCCAAACCGTTGCTGGGTCTTTGTCAGATGCATCATTCAGCTCATTTAATAGCTGTTGCCTATATGTGCGCCGGGAATTCCGAGTTAAAGAATTTTGCCTTAACATGAGTGTTGGTATTAGTGCGTTTAAATGTATTATTGAGTCGGGTCATTTGGTTGTGTAGATTCTTACACTCTTTATCATACCACACTTGGTTCACTTGTTTGTGTTTTGAAATACGACCCCGAATTGTTTTAATACTGCCATCAGCAGCGTATCGTAGAATGTCTGATAAGATGTCGACACATTTATCTGGGTTAGGTTCAGGGCCATCAAGTGCATCCAGCATTTCATCCAGTTTAGAAGTTAATTGCTCTGATACACTCTCACTGAAGCTATCTTTAGCTGCGGAGCTCCATATGTATTTAGGTGGAAATGGTTGTGAGCATATTTTATCTGGAGTGTTTGGCTATACCTCCGTAGCCCCGTCTAAAGTTGAAATACAATATGTGAATGGTCAGATACACAAGATAATGGGTGAACCTTCATATCCAGGATAGACCGTGTTAGGTTGCTGCTTACGATGCAATAGTCAACCACGCTACTACCATAGGATTTAACACATGTGAATTCCCCGAATAGGTCACTGGGGGTACGACCATTCATAATTCTACATTGAGTAGACCGACAAAGATCAATTAGTTTTCTGCCCATAAGTAATGCGAGGTGATCTTTCGAGTTCCTCGGACGGTTAGCATCACATATATGGTTGGCCATCCCTGTCAGAATTCGTCATTTACAGGATGCCTGTAAATAATATATACCATGGTATAAAATGCCAAGCCTGCCATAATTCGTATTTACAGGGTGCCTGTAAATGCCAAGTCTGCCATAATTCGTATTTACAGGATGCCTGTAATTATTTTGTACCATGGTATAAAATCGCCAAGCCTGCCACAATTCGTATTTACAGGATACCTGTAAATGCCAAGTCTGCCATAATTCGTATTTACAGGATGCCTGTAATTATTTTGTACCATGGTATAAAATCGCCAAGCCTGCCACAAGTCGTATTTACAGGATACCTGTAAATGCCAAGCCTGCCATAATTCGTATTTACAGGATGCCTGTAATTATTTTGTACCGTGGTATAAAATCGCCAAGCCTGCCACAATTCGTATTTACAGGATACCTGTAAATGCCAAGCCTGCCATAATTCGTATTTACAGGATGCCTGTAATTATTTTGTACCATGGTATAAAATCGCCAAGCCTGCCACAATTCGTATTTACAGGATACCTGTAAATGACAAGCCTGCCATATTTCGTATTTACAGGATGCCTGTAATTATTTTGTACCATGGTATAAAATCGCCAAGCCTGCCACAATTCGTATTTACAGGATGCCTGTAATTCATTTAGCCGTAAGTCGTAAATCTACGCCTTCTTATCATTTCCACCAATGATATGCGCTTTTACAAATTTGGTGCCGGGTTTTACGCAACCTCCAAACAGGGTTATCTCCCCTCCTGTCAGTCAGTCAGGCCTGCCCTCGGTAGGTCATGCCGGGCGCACGCCTGGCAGTCTCCGCACAGTGAGTCTTCACCAAGCCATGTAGCCTTTGTCGGAGATTAAAAGTTCGAGATTATCCGAACTGCTCGGTATCGCAACAACTTGAATTAACCAGAATTAATCAAGTGCAGCCCACCTGTACTTAAATAACTGTTCATCTCTTTACAACAACAACATTTGGACTACATCAAGGCATGGAGCCTAATATAGATTGAGAGAGCACTCCGTGACATCAATGGTCAAAATTTGGCCGCCGACAGTGATAAAACTAAGCCCCTTGATTATTTTATGACCGCTGATCTTACCACATGATGGGCTGACTTACGAGGCTTTCAGCGACTCTCGGCTAATTCCGCAATGTTCCGTGGTGGTATGAGCATGTAAATTTTGGGAGTTAAATCCTGATAATATAAATGTGTTAAAAAGGCGATTTTCGCTCGTGTGAGCACCCAAATCGAATGTCGGAATGTGTAAAGCAGCCAGCCATCTCATCAATGTGTCCAATCATATTATCCGGAAGTCTGCGGAAAATATTTTATTTTACGAGAACAATTCACTCAGCTTGAATATATATGTTCATTCGTCCATATATGTGGATCTAGTGGACCGATTTCAATGTTTTTTGCACCAAAAGGCATCATTTTCCAAGCCTGATTTCCTGGCTACCATGATTTCGAACTACAGCCATTATTTACAGATTGGTCGGTTTACGGTTGGTTGTAGTTTATCTCCGCCCAGATTACAGTAACCAGTGTTGAAAGATGGACCAGAGTTTTAAGACATCAAGTGCGTTGATTGCTGCCAGTGGCCAGACCTGAACACACAGGACAGACCCAGCAGTGTCAAGAAATTAAGATCTCATTATCTAGCCTACTTGCTTTGATATGTCTTTGCGCAGGGTTCTAAGCGGATTAAACAGACGGTGGTAGATGAGACTGATAAGATGTTATTCCTCCATCTATAGTAGGCTCCATGATCAAGACTAACGGTCGTTTGTTTGAAAACAAATCAGCGATGGTCGCTTTATCGGAATTAAATGGTCTCGCACATTCACATCTGCAAAATTATATATCTTCGTATTTAGTGTGTGGACTGTTTTAGCTGGTAAAATTCAGGTTTTGTGATATGATGTTTTGGTACATGGCCATATGTAAATTGACTGCAGGGCAGGGTCGATCGACAGGCAGAAGGGAACATGACCCTGTTTGGAGGTTGTGTAAAGCACGGCACTAAATTTGTAAAAGCGTATATCATTGGTGGAAATAATAAGAAGTAGTAGATTTACGACTTACGGCTAAATGAATTACAGGCATCCTGTAAATACGAATTGTGGCAGGCTTGGCGATTTTATACCATGGTACAAAATAATTACAGGCATCCTGTAAATACGAATTATGGCAGGCTTGGCATTGACAGGTATCCTGTAAATACGAATTGTGGCAGGCTTGGCGATTTTATACCATGGTACAAAATAATTACAGGCATCCTGTAAATACGAATTATGGCAGGCTTGGCATTTACAGGTATCCTGTAAATACGAATTGTGGCAGGCTTGGCGATTTTATACCATGGTACAAAATAATTACAGGCATCCTGTAAATACGAATTATGGCAGGCTTGGCATTTACAGGCACCCTGTAAATACGAATTATGGCAGGCTTGGCATTTTATACCATGGTATATATTATTTACAGGCATCCTGTGAATGACGAATTGTGGCAGAGATGGCCAACCATAGACAAGCCTGCCACGATTCGTATTTACAGGATACCTGTAAATAATATATACCCTGGCATAAAATGCCGAGCCTGCCATAATTCCTATTTACAGGCTGCCTGTAAATCGCCAAGCCTGCCACAATTCGTATTTACAGGATGCCTGTAATTCATTTTAGCCGTAAGTCGTAAATTTTCGCCTTCTTATTACTCCCACCAATGATATGCGCTTTTACAAATTTGGTGCCGGGCTTTACACAACCTCCAAACAGGGTCATCTTCCCTTCTGCCTGTCGATCGACCCTGCCCTCAGTCAATTTACATATAGCCATATACCAAAACATCATTTCACAAAACCTGAATTTCACCAGCCAAAAACAGTCCACATACTAAATACGAGGATATATAATTTTGCAGATGTAAATGTGCGGGAAGATTTAATTCCGACAAAGCAAGCATCGCTGATTTGTTTTCAAACAAACGACGGTTAGCCTTGATCATGGAGCTTACTGTAGATGGAGGAATAACATCTTATCAGTCTCATCTACCACCGTCTGTGTTTAATCCGATTAGAACCCTGCTCAAAGAAATATCAAAGCAAGCAGGCTAGATGATGAGGTCTTAATATGTTGACACTGCTGGTTTTATTGCTCTCAGCCTGTCCTGTGTGTTCAGGTCTGGCCACTGACAGCAATCAAGGAACTTGCATATGATGTCTTAAAACTGTGGCCCATCTTTGAACACTGCATGGTTACAGTAATCTGGGCGGAGATAAACTACAACCAACCGTAAACCGACCAATCTGTAAATAATGGCTGTATATTGGAAATCATGGTAGCCAGGAAATCAGGCTCGGAAAATGATGCCTTTTGGTGCAAAAAAACATTGAAATCCGTCCACTAGATCCAGATTTATGGACGAATGAACATATATATTCAAGCTGAGTGAATTGTTCTCGTAAAATAAAATATTTTCCGGAGACTTCCGGATAATATGAATGGACACATTGGTGAGATGGCTGGCTGCTTTACACATTCCGACATTCGATTTGGGTGCTCACACGAGCGAAAATCGCCTTTTAACACATTTACATTATCAGGATTTAACTCCCTGAAAAATGCTCATACCACCGCGGAACATTGAGGAATAAGCCGAGAGTCCCTGAAAGCCTGGTCAGTCAGCTCACCATGTGGTAAGCTAAGCGGTCATAAAATAATCAAGGGGCCTAGTTTTATCACTGTCGGCGGCCAAATTTTGACCATTGATGTCATGGAGTGATCTCTCAATCTATATTAGGCCCCATGCCTTGACGTAGTGCAAATGTTGTTGTTGTGAAGAGATGAACAGTTATTTAAGTACTTGATTAATTCTGGTTAATTGTTGCGATACCGAGCAGTTCGGATAATCTCGCACTTTTAATCTCTGGCAAAGGCTACATGGCTTAGTGAAGACTCACTGTGCGGAGACTGCCAGGGCGTTTTTTTCGCCCTGTATAATTACTGAGGGCAGGGTCGATCGACTGACAGGAGCAGAGATAACCCTGTTTGGAGGTTGCGTAAAACCCGGCACCAAATTTGTAAAAGCGCATATCATTGGTGGAAATGATAAGAAGGCGTAAATTTACGACTTACGGCTAAATGAATTACAGGCATCCTGTAAATACGAATTATGGCAGGCTTGCCATTTACAGGTACCCTGTAAATACGAATTGTGGCAGGCTTGGCGATTTTATACCATGGTACAAAATAATTACAGGCATCCTGTAAATACGAATTATGGCAGGCTTGGCATTTACAGGTATCCTGTAAATACGAATTGTGGCAGGCTTGGCGATTTTATACCATGGTACAAAATAATTACAGGCCTCCTGTAAATACGAATTATGGCAGGCTTGGCATTTACAGGCATCCTGTAAATACGAATTATGGCAGGCTTGGCATTTTATACCATGGCATATATTATTTACAGGCATCCTGTAAATGACGAATTGTGGCAGGGATGGCCAACCATACCTGTCGACAGTTTCACCAGCCTGTAAGTCATTTATACCCGTGTGAGTAACCAGGGTGTCACCGTTTTGAAACGATGCAGCTTGTACAGCGGGTAGAATATCTTCGATTTTTGTGGCTCGAATGATAGACACGGGTGATTCAATTCCCTTACTGAGAAGCACCGGTTTTAAGTATTTGGTGATGGAGCTTCCAGCAATAACAACTTTGTGACACCGACTGTCAATAGCCCGCGCCGTAGGTAAGGCTGTCTCAGAAGAAACCGCACAGGGAGAGGGTGATTGATCCTGATGATTAGCTGCTTTGTCTTTCGTCGAGTCTGGAAAAATGTTGTTTGAACCAATAGCGGGGGATTTCACTCTGAGAGTTTTGTTGACAATTTTGTCGTTTCGTCTCACCCGCGGACTTTTGTATGCAAAAGTTTTTAATTCGGTTTCATCCGGGTCCAGTGGGGTAAACCTCGAGGGAGAGGAGAAGTTACACTCCTGAGCCACCTTAGCGTATGATTTTGCCACATTCTTTGGGGAGAGAAAGGGAGTTTACCAACTCTCATTCATGTGTCTCAGTTGATCGTCGGCCACTTCTTTCAGTTTTCGCAGCTCAGACTTAACGACTCCTATGTCTACTTTGAGACCGTTCAAACATACCAGGCTTTCTATATCCGTGGACTCCCGTGTTTCCGCTGCCTCTGCTCCGCTGCAGGTATATTGTGTAATAGGAATGTGGGGATTAAACAGTATCTATGTGACACTGTTAAGAGGGATCATGTGTAGGGCGGGTTGGCGGAAACGGGTTGCACGGCGTGTTCGCACGACCTGTGCCCATCGCGGTGCGATGGAGTGCCCAAGTACATCCATCCATCCATCCATGTAATAACCATTTCGCTCATTGGTTTTGGCAGTTTGCTCGCTATGTTTTGAACATCAGTCTGTAACAGCAGGAAGTTAGAATTCATTGAGCGAGACAGATCAGATTTTAGGCTGGTGAGATTCATTGTTATGTCAGATTGAGCCACTTTAAGCTCATGTACGTCCCTCGCTATAGTTTTACAGCTCTCCCCAAGATTCAGAATGGCATCTTTCAAGGAAACTAGATTCTTCGCAAATGCCCCATGCAAGCTTCCGTGTGCAGGGGATTTGAGTTCCACATTGGCTTGAGGCGCATTTGCCACACTTGCCGGGTCCGCAATTGACTCAAAGTATTCACTTAGCACAGGCGAGATAGCCGAGCAAGCCGGACAAGTATATTCTCTTGCGGAGTTCCCCACATATTTGGACAACTCGTATGGTGGTAGATTAGAGCAGCTAAAATGTGTCAATCTCTCACACGTGTGGCATTGTAACATACAGTCATCGGACTCCCTTTTACACGATGACAGCGAGCAGTAATAAATTGGAAGTTCACTAGAGCCCTTATCTGTCAAGACAGAGTGACCTACAAAGGCCGCATTTGTAGGGCTGGCCAAATTGCCATCTGGGATCACTTGTCCTTTGTTCACGGGTCCTGTTTCGGTTAATTCGCCGCCATGTTCTTTCTTTTCCCATTCTGAGTTTGTCATTGCTCTTACCTCACCACGTTTCAGGTCTGATTGATAAACTGTAAATTCTCCAAACCCGGCTTTTACCAGTACATCCTTTGCCTCAGCGTAACTTCTAAATTTCTGATGATTTACTCCAACCACTCCGAGCACCTGCTCTTTACAGTATGCTCAGTCCGTAAACAACCCACGCAGTTTCCCTTTTGTTACCACGTAGAAAGTTGGGTTTGAGTTCTTCCCCATCTTGTTACTAGAATCTCTACAAATATCCACCAAAGTGTAGGAGGTGTGTTAACAAACAATATTATCCAAATTCAGATCTGAAGACTCAGTCCTTATTGCATCTGTGGCACACAATGTGTAGACGGATTCACACGCTGACCAACACGTCATCCATGTTGGCTCATATATATGTTCTGTACTGTACAATATATGTTCTGTATTTTACCATATCTGTCCTGTATTATACCATATCTGTACTGTATTATACCACATCTGTTCTGTATTTTACCATATCTTTCCAGTATTATACCAAATCTGTGCTCTATTATACCATATCTGTCCTGTATTATACCATATCTGTCCTGTATTCAACGCTTAGCTTAACGCTACAACGCCCTGGTGAATTAGCCCAAAAGCTCTGATCTTCATGGAATTGACACTAATTCATCGAAATGCGGTGACGCCCGTCGTTACATCCGTCTCAACGCCTTAACGCCATGATATAGACCGGAGAGAGAACAACAACAACAACAAGGAGTACAATCCAATCATTTTAATATCCCTCCAGTACATCATACCCACGCTGGGGGAGTCGCGTTATGTGTCTTTACAATTCTCGTAGGCCCCTGTCCAATCGGATGCCATCGTTTGAGAAAGTTTAATCTCCGGCCAGAATCGCTTTTGGCCTAAGTGTCGTCGAGCAGACCAGGATACTGTAACGGCAGCATGTCCTGAAACAATAGTTTGCGCATTTGGGGTGTAGTAAGTAAAGTGACCATTCCTGGGGTGCGCAGGGCTATATTTCAGAGACTGAGGTTCTATATCTCATCCAAAGATGGCGTGTAGGGTATCATCTTGAAACTCTCGTGGTGTAGACCACGACTTGAGTGGTTTCCATGTCATCTGTGACATCATTGTTGACGTCATCAGTACGAGTGGTAGCGAAATTTTGATTAGTCGAACAATACATACGGAATGATGGGGGACACGAGTTAATCCCTATATGTACAGACACCACCACACACCACTTTTACCACCACCACCACACACCAGTTCTATCACCACCACACACTACCACACACCAGCACCACCACCACCACCACCACTACACACCACCACCACCACCACACACCACTTACCACAACCACGCACCAGTTCTACCACCACCACACACCACTATTACCACCACCACACACTAACACGCACCACCACCACCACGCCCGTCAACACCCGGTGGTGGTGGTGGTGGTAGATTCCGTGGGACGGAGCTCTTGGATGGAAGCTCTTGGAGCTCGGAGCGTGTACCCGTGGTGCACACTTCGGGTGCCAGTCACGTGACCGGAAGTGACCTTTGACCTCTGCGCACCATTAGTGAGTGAGTGAGTTTGAGTGAGTGAATGAGTGAGTGAGTGAGGCGTCCACAAGATAGTCCATGAGCCAGACCCCAAAATTTCATCAATTGGTACCACCTGGGGTGGCAAATTCTCATTATGATTTTTTGAAAGCCCTATATCGTTAGATGAAAGTAAACTTTGAAAGCAAGCCGGGACTCACAGCTTAGTGGTAGTAATCACCTCTTAAAGACGGACACCCGAGTCCAATCTGAGGGACCAGATTTTGGGGTAGGGGAAATATAAAGTTGCATAACTTTGCAAGTAATTGTGATATAATGACATTTTACCACTCGAAATGTTGGTAATCTGATCCTCTAAATGTTGGTATCTGTTATATGCTAATATGTCAATTATGTAGGTCACCAGAGGTCAAAAGGTCACGAAATCTGACCCCTGTCTAAAACGTGACCACCTGTAGGAAAACTCGCTGAGATACCGTACCAATGGGACTTTATTAACCTAAATGGGTTCAAATGGAAGCCAAGAAGTACCCAAATCTATAATAAGTCTAAACAAGTGGAGTTTATTATTATTTAGACTGTGGCACAGAACTGTTTTTGACGCAATTTCAAAAATGGTCTTTTTATTGCGCTAAAAACAGCCAAAATTGTATGAATTTGGACAGCTTGAAATTAGTTGCATATTTTGACAAGTAACTACTCCAAATGCTAATGGCCATGTCTTAGGTCTATTCAGGGATTAGTTAAGCTACATGTCGAGGTAATTAGGTCACCAGAGGTCAAGGTCAAAGATTGCCAATTATTAATTTTCTACATTTTTACTTGGGACTATCATATTACAATTAGTGCTGCAGCATGGGTCCCAAAACTGGATTATTTTCCGAGTAACCCAAACCGAAAACGTCATCATATATCAAACTGATCGCTATGGTACAAGGATTAAGGAAATGCATGATGCCAAACTTGAATACAATTACAAACCAAGTTGTGACCTATTCTCCAGGGGGGATATCAACCGTTCTTGAATGTAACTGTACTATAAATTTTGGCTGCTGATAACGTACTCTGTTGTTATGATTTTTGTGCTGCAGGTTAGAGAAGCATACCCAATATATGTTGATAAACTTCCCCAGAATGGCTGACCACCCTCCAAGAAGAGCGGGTGACGTTAGTATTGCGGGAGGGGGGGGTGTCTGTTCGGCAAAGTTTTTTACACAATAAGGAATGGACCTACTTCCATCAGAAAAGTGTACATTATGATGAGGAAGAGTACTGATTCTCAATGGTATGTATACCTATTTGCCATACAGATGCCCATCCGCCATGTCGTACATTCCTGATCAGCTTCTTGTCATTTCTCTTGTTCATTACAGGAATTAACGTTAGTATCAGAATGGCGGATTTCAGTGTTGCTGCCCCTACCAAGAAGGCCAGATTGGACATTTTTGACATAGAATCTTGCATATTTTGTTCTGCGTCTTTCTCAAGGAAGAATCCACCTGTCCTTCCTGACACGACGAAGCTGTAATCGTTATTTTCAGCCTGCAACCAACATCAGGATGAAACTGGACAAGTCCTACTCGAGAATAAAGCAGACATCCTCGATGGAGTGAAAACATTTAGATATCACAGAGATTGTAGGTCGACATATTGCATTCGGCACCACATACAGAGATTAACTAGAGCATAGTCTGAGGGATGCACACATTTGATCAAAATGATCAGTAAGGCTGCTTACAAGATCCCCCCCGTAAGGCATCGATACATTTTGGTGGTTAACGTTTCACGAGTAAGTTGAATGGGATTGGTGGCGGTGGAAATGATCAGTAAGCATGCTTACAAGATACCCCCCGGATGCACATTTGATAGAAATTGACAAACATTTGTAGTGGAATATAAGTATACATGTTTTAGTAGTTTACGGGTAAGTTCATTTAGATTGCATTTGGTGGCGGCACGGTATGTAAATAGTTGACAATGAGGACCTCACTCGGTCACGACTGTGGTCAACGGATTGTCTACGCATGTTATGCTCTGGACACGAAATGTTACGAACCAACTGAGAAAATTCTTCCCATAGGTGGCGCCACCTGTAGATGCACACGCGTCAAATGCAATCCCAAGCAAGGTCTCATGGTATGATAACTACATACAAAATTTGAGAAGAATCCAACTAGCTGATGTCAAGATTTGCTTCGGAAATGAAATGTTACGGACCGACAAGAAAGTTTTGACCCTAGGTGGTGCCACCTGTAGACGCACATGCACCAAACGCAATCTCAAGCGAGGTCTCATGGTGTGGTAGCTGAGAACCAAATTTGAGAGGAATCCAAGTAGCAGTTGTCAAGTTATGCTCCGGAAACGGAGGGGGGGGGCATAATTAAGCAGCGGAGCAGTGGAAGCAGTAGTTCATCGGCTGCTTCTACCAACAGTAATCCAAGAGATGCCACTGCTGTTTTCAGAAGATCACAATTGTCGAAATCTGCATTGTGAAATCTGCATTTGACTGGAAAAGCAATTGCTTTATTTGCGGCATGCGCTGTTTTTCTTCTCACAGATATTCAGCAAGCAATGCTAACTGGTCCCTGGTAGCAACAGTCGTAGACGACACGTGTGATAATACCTACACAAAGGTTGTAGATGCTGCAGGAAAGCAATGAGACTTTGAAATGCTTCAACGTCTTCGTGGTGCTGGACAAGATCTAGTAGCTGCAGATGCCAGGTATCACCGGAAAAAGAACTGTCTTCCAAAATATATCATGGCAGGTAAATTCGAGTCGGAAAAATCGGAAAGTGCTCACATCGCTATTATCAGACAGGAGAAGGAAGAATTCTATCAACCAGTTATGGTTGAGAAGAGGGTGTATCTTTTGAAAACAGTGCGCAGTTGTTACCAGGAGCTTGCCGTCGGAACAGACGTTAAGAATGCTTCGGCATACACTTCTCAGAAGTTAAAACACCAGCTAATTCAAGAATGGCCAGAACTCTCTCTCATACCACAGCCAGGATTGTCAAATAACTGACCTTGATCAGGGCCTCCCTGAACATACTAAATCCGACAATCCTGGCTGTGGTATGAAAGAGAGCTCTGGCCATTCTTCAATTAGCTTGTGTTTTTAACTTCTGAGAAGTGTATGCCGAAGCATTCTTAACGTCTGTTCCGACGGCAAGCTCCTGGTAACGATTGCGCAGTGTTTTCAAAAGATACACCTCCTTCTCAACCATAACTGATAGAATTCTTCCTTCACCTGTCTGATAATAGCGGTGTGAGCAGTTTCCGAATTTTCCGACTCGAATTTACCTGCCATGATATATTTTGGAAGACAGTTCTTTTTCCGGTGATACCTGGCATCTGCAGCTACTAGATCTTGTCCAGCACCACGAAGACGTTGAAGCATTTCAAAGTCTCATTGCTTTCCTGCAGCATCTACAACCTTTCTGTAGATATTATCACACGTGTCGTCTACGACTGTTGCTACCAGGGACCAGTTAGCATTGCTTGCTGAATATCTGTGAGAAGAAAAACAGCGCATGCCGCAAATAAAGTAATTGCTTTTCCAGTCAAATGCAGATTCCGACAATTGTGATCTTCTGATAACAGCAGTGCCATCTCCTGGATTAGTGTTGGTAGAAGCAGCCAATGAACCGCTACTGCTGCCACTGTCCGTCTGCTTAATTAATCTCTGTGTGTTGTGCCGAATGCAATATGTCGACCTACAATCTCTGTGATATCTAAATGTTTTCACTCCATCGAGGATGTCTGTTTTATTCTCGAGTAGGGCTTGTCCAGTTTCATCCTGGCGTTGGTTGCAGGCTGAAAATAACGATTACAGCTTCGTCGTGTCAGGAAGTACAGGTGGATTCTTCCTTGAGAAAGACGCAGAACAAAATATGCAAGATTCTATGTCAAAAATGTCCAATCTGGCCTTCTTGGTAGGGGCAGCAACACTGAAATCCGTCATTCTGATACTAACGTTAATTCCTGTAATAAACAAGAGAAATGACAAGAAGCTGATCAGGAATGTACGACATGGCAGATGGGCATCTGTATGGCAAATAGGTATACACACCATTGAGAATCAGTACTCTTCCTCATCATAATGTACACTTTTCCGATGGAAGTAGGTCCATTCCTTATTGTGTAAAAAACTTTGCCGAACAGACCCCCCTCCCGCAATACCTAACGTCACCCGCTCTTCTTGGAGGGTGGTCAGCCATTCTGGGGAATCTTATAAACATATATTGGGTATGCTTCTCTAACCTGCAGCACAAAAATCATAACAACAGAGTAGGTTATTAGCAGCCTAAATTTATAGTACAGTTACATTCAAGAACGGTTGATATCTCACAAAGATCTTCCAGCGTAGCTGCTCGATAAAAAGTATCTCTTACAGTCTTAAAATCTATGCAGTCTATGAGAATATGTTTCACCGTGAGATCTTCATGGCAAGGTATACACCTTGGAATCGGCTCCTGTTTTAGTAAATATTCATGAGTTAATCGTGTGTGACCGATCCTACATCGTCTAATCATGGCCTGGTCGAAACGTTTATGACTGTCCAGGTGAACGATCAGTTTGATATATGATGACCTTTGGTAGAATGCTGGTTTGATTACTCGGAAAGTAATCCCGTTTTGGGACCCATGCTGCAGCACTAATTGTAATATGAAAGTCCCAAGTAAAAATGTAGAAAATTAATAATTGACAATCTTTGACCTTGACCTCTGGTGACCTAATTACCTCAAAATGTAGCTTAACTAATCCCTGAATAGACATAAGACATGGCCATTAGCATTTGGAGTAGTTATTTGTCAAAATATGCAACTAATTTCAAGCTGTCCAACTTCATACAATTTTGCCTGTTTTTAGCGCAATAAAAAGACCATTTTTGAAAATGCGTCATAAACAGTTCTGTGCTACAGTCTAAATAATAATAAACTCCACTTGTTTATACTTTTTGTAGAATAGGGTACTCCTTGGCTTC
The DNA here is from genome assembly GCA_036873755.1 of Hanleya hanleyi. Lineage (NCBI taxonomy): Eukaryota > Metazoa > Mollusca > Polyplacophora > Lepidopleurida > Hanleyidae > Hanleya > Hanleya hanleyi. The sequence goes on from JAVTVY010012670.1 coordinate 15,504, forward strand.
CATTTGAACCCATTTAGGTTGAGAAAGTCCCATTGGTATGGTATCTGCAGCGAGTTTTCCTACAGGTGGTCACGTTTTAGAGAGGGGTCAGATTTCGTGACCTTTTGACCTCTGGTGACCTACATAATTGACATATTAGCATATAACAGATACCAACATATAGAGGATCAGATTACCAACATTTCGAGTGGCCAAATGTCATTATATCACAATTACTTGCAAAGTTATGCAACTTTATATTTCCCCTACCCCCAAATCTGGTCCCTCAGATTGGACTCGGGTGTCCGTCTTTAAGAGGTGATTACTACCACTAAGCTGTGAGTCCCGGCTTGCTTTCAAAGTTTTTTTTGCATCTATGGATATAGGACTTTCACAACAACATAATGAGAATTTGCCACCCCAGGTGGTACCGATATCTGGTCTGGCTCATGGACCCTTGAGGTGAGGTGAGGTGAGTGAGTGAGTGAGTGAGTGTTCCGGTTCCGGTCACGCGACAGTAAACATGGAAAAAACCCGGATGTAAGATGAGGACCCGGATGTAAAACCACAGTACCCACAGAAGTGACCTTTGACCCTGCGCTACTCGGAAGAGACGTCATCGTGCGCAGGCACACACACACACATACCTGGTGCACTCACACCCTGGTGTACCCTATGGCCTACGGGCTATAAGGTACAGGGTGCAGCAGATATGTGTGTGTGTGCCTGCGTACGATGACGTCACTTCCGAGTAGAGCAGGGTCAAAGGTCACTTCCGTTGGTACTGTGGTTTTACATCCGGGTCCTCATCTTACATCCGGGGTTTTCCATGTTTACTGTCACGTGACCGGAACCAGAAGACTCACTCACTCACTCACCTCAAGGGTCTTGTGCACGCCTCACTCACTCAGTAATGGTACGCAGAGGTCAAAGGTCAATTCCGGTGACGTGAGCGGAACCGGAAGTGGGCACCACGGGTACGCGCTCCGAGCTCCAAGAGCTCCCGTCCAAGAGCTCCGCCCCACGGGAGCTACCACCACCACCACCACCGGGCGTTGACGGGCGTGGTAGTGGTGGTGTGTGGTAGTGTGTGGTGGTGGTAATAGTGGTGTGTGGTGGTGGTGGTGGTAGAACTGATGTGTCGTGGTGGTAATAGTGGTGGATGGTGGTGATGGTGGTGTGTGGTAGTGTGTGATGGTGATAGAACTGGTGTGTGGTGGTGGTGGTAATAGTGGTGTGTGGTGGTGTCTGTACGTATAGGGATTAACTCGTGTCCCCCATCATTCCGAATGTATTGGTCGACTAATCAAAATTCGCTACCACTCGTAGTGATGACGCCAACAATGACGTCACAGATGACATGAAAATCGCTCAAGTCGTGGCGTGGTCTACACCACGAGAGCTTCAAGATGATACCCTACACGCCATCTTTGGATGAGATATACATGTGAAGTCATGTGACTCTGTCAGTATGTCGGCACCTCTTCCCACTTCCCTTATATGTGTTGTAATAGAACCTCAGTCTCTCAAATATAGCCCTGCGCACTCCCGGAATGGTCACTTTACTTACTACACCCCAAATGAGCAAACTATTGTTTCAGGACATGCTGACGTTAGAGTATCCTGGCCTGCTCGACGACACTTAGGCCAAAAGCGATTCTGGCCGGAGATTAAACTTTCTCAAACGATGGCTTCTGATTGGACAAGAGCCTACAAGAATTGTAAACATACATAACGCGACTCCCCCAGCGTGGGTATGATGTACTGGAGGGATATTAAAATGATTGGATTGTCATCCTTCTTGTTGTTGTTGTTCTCTCTCCGGTATATATCATGGCGTTAAGGCGTTGAGACGGATGTAACGACCGCATTTCGATGAATTAGTGTCATTTCCATGAAAATCAGAGCTTTCGGGCTAATTCACCAGGGCGTTGAAGCGTTGAGCTAAGCGTTTAATACAGGACAGATATGGTATAATACAGGACAGATATGGTATAATACAGTACAGATTTGGTATAATACTGGACAGATATGGTAAAATACAGGACAGATGTGGTATATTACAGCACAGATATGGTATAATACAGGACAAATATGATATAATACAGAACATATATTGTATAGGACAGAACATATATTGTATAGTACAGGACATATATGTTACAATACAGGACAGATATGGTATAATACAGCACAGATATTTTATAATACAGCACAGATATGATATAATACAGCACAGATATGGTATAATAGAGGGCAAATATTGTATAATACAGAACATATTTTTTATAATACAGGACATATATGGTACAATACAGGACAGATATGGTACAATACAGCACAGAGTTGGTATAATACAGGACAGATACTGTATAATACAGCACAGATTTGGTATAATACAGAGAATATATTGTATAATACAGAACAAAATATGGTATAATAGAGGACATATTTGGTATAATACAGGACAGATATTGTATAACGCAGGACACATATGGTATAATACAGCACAGATACTGTATAATACAGCACAGATTTGGTATAATACAGCACAGATATGCTATAATAGAGGGCAAATATTGTATAATACAGAACTTATATTGTATAATACAGGACATATATGGTACAATACAGGAGAGATATGGTATAATACAGCACAGATTTGGTATAATACAGCACAGATTTGGTATAATACAGCACAGATATGGTATAATAGAGAGCAAATATTGTATAATACAGAACATATATTGTATAATACATGACATATATGGTACAATACAGGAGAGATATGGTATAATACAGCACAGATTTGGTATAATACAGGACAGATATGGTATAATACAGCACATTCAGGACAGGTATGGTATAATACAGGACAAATATGGTACAATACAGATCAGATGTTGTATATAACACAGGAGAAATACGGTATAATACAGCACATTCAGGACTGATATGGTATAATACAAAAGGTGTATATTCAAATAACTCATGTCAGGAGTAGGATTCGAACCCACGCCCTGCATTGCGCAGACCAGCACTTAGGACTGGCGCCTTAGACCACTCGGCCATCCTGACTTTACAGTTATAGTTTTATAGTTTTAACTATTGTATCAGAAGTATCAAGTAAACAACTCATGTGTCAGGAGTAGGATTCGAACCCACGCCCTGCATGTGCAGACCAGCACTTAAGACTGGCACCTTAGACCACTCGACCATCCTGAACTTCTACAGTTATAGTTCCCAGTATCAAGTCATATGTAGTATTCATGCACGATGCGACCGCCAAGTATGTATATGCGTCTACATGCAGAGAACTACAAGATGACACCCCACACGATGCATTCGGACCAAGAATTGTCCATCTCTACACCAAATACCTTCCTTCACCGCCCCAAAATGCCCACTTTGGCTACCACTCCTACTGATGACGTCAGCAATGACCTCACAGATGACGTGAACATGCTTCAAATAGGGGTCTGCACCACGAAAACGACAAGATGACACCCCGCAGGACGCATTCGGACCAAGGATGGTCCATCTCTACCCCAAATACCTTCTTTCTCTGCCCCAAAATGCCCACTTTGGCTACTACTCGTACTGATGACGTCACCGATGACGTCACAGATGCAGTGGGCATCCCTCAAATCGGGGTCTACACCCCGAGAGCTACAAAATGACACCCCGCATGACGCATTCGGACCAAGAATTGTCCATCTCTACACCAAATACCTTCCTTCAATGCCCCAAAATGCCCACTTTGGCTACTATTCCTACTGATGACGTCACCAATGACGTCACAGATGCCGTGGACATCCCTCAAACCGTGGTCTGCACCACGAGAACTACAACATGACACCCCCACGACGCATTCGGACCAAGGATGGTCCATCTCTACACCAAATACCTTCTTTCTCTGCCCCCAAATGACCACTTTCGCTGCTACTCATACTGATGACGTCACCGATGACGTCATAGATAACATGGGCATCCCTCAAATCGGGATCTACACCCCCCCAGAGAGCTACAAGATGACATCCCACACGACGCATTCGGACCAAGGATGGTCCATCTCTACACCAAATTCACTGCCTCAAAATGGCCACTTTGGCTACTACTCCTACTGATGACGCCACCAATGACGTCACAGATGACGTGAACATCCCTCAAATGGTAGTCTACACCCCGAGAGCTCCAAAATGACACCCCACACGACGCATTCGGACCAATAGTGGTCCATCTCTACCCCAAACGCACCTCCACGCACCCCCAAAATGACCACTTTACTTATTACACCCAACTGCGCATGCGCAGATTGACGCGACCTGCACACGCCATTCTGACTCTACCCCACAAAAGCTTCACTTGGACACCTCCAACGACCCATTTGGACCCATAGTGGTCCATCCCTACCCCAAAGTGGGTGAGCAGCATGGGTTTTGTACCATGTCTGGTGCCATGAGGGAAAGATTAATTTCCTCTACATGATGACTGTACATGGATAGTTTCACTGTCCAGCTAATCATATCGTAGTTAGTTATATCGTCGCTATATGGCTGAAATAGCGCTGAAAGCGACGTTAAACCATAACTCACTCACTCACCCAAACACTCCCCCACACACCCTCAAAATGGCTGCTTTTTATACTACGGCCAGACTGCGCATGCGCAGAATATTGAAAATGGACGGTAAGTTAATCCAGTCGGGTGCTTCTCCCCGAGAGCTTCAAAATAAGACCTCATACGACACCATAGGACCAATACAGACTCACCTAGACCCCAAACGTCCACCCAGTATGGACCTATCCACTGAGCCAGTATGGGCTTTATGGGCCTATATACAGACCCACCCGGTACTTTTAAAAAACTTTCACCGCTTACCCTCGAGACCCCTCCCATCGTGTTCTACATGGCGAGACGTGAAAAACAAGAACAAGCAACCCATATCGCAATGAACATGAGTGAATTTCCCAGGATGGACCTATACCCCCATAGCCAGTATGGGCATATATGGGCCTATATACAGACCTACCCGGTACTTTTCAAAACATTTCACCGCTTCCCTCCGAGACCCTTCCCATCGTGTTCTACATGGCGAGACGTGAAAAACAAGATCAAACAACCCATAGTAAAATAAATATAAAAAGTGACCACCTCCATTTCCCGTGTATTGTATAATACATATAATTGTAGGAGTAAAGTCCGTGTTCCGCTTTTTATTGATTTATTTATTTATTTTTCATTTATTTATTTTTTTCTGTGAAAACATACACCCACCCATGACTGGATAGCCCTGGAGGAGTGGGGATACCTCACTCGACCCAATCGGTCCATGCAGCGTATTTGAAGTCTGGGGACTACTTTCTGTCCGCGGAAGCAGACCGCCTCACCGCCAGACCGCATCACCGCGGACGAATTCGAGGTCAAAGGTTGCCGGAACTATAGTGAACTTTGCGGGTAGCTCTCTTGTGTTGGAGGCAATTTTTGGTCTCTTGGGCTGGTGGTGCCACATGTCGGATGCAAGAGTTATCTCCCTCGGCAAAATCTGGCTTTAGATGCGGGATATATACTACTCGCGTGCCAGGACACACGCACACAGCGACAGCCGACAGAGTACAGCACGGAGCGCGCGAGGAAAAAACGCCTTCATCAGTCGAAGGCTCTTAATTTGAGGTCATATCACGAATATGTCGCATCAAAGTTGTTGAGAAGACATGAAAAACAACTTAATTCAACGACGCTGACTCTTGTCAGTGAGCATTCATTCACATCCAGACAAGTCATTGGCTGGAGTCATAGGCTACGTGGGTTTGGATTCCATCAGACCAAACTGTAATTATCTGCTTAGAATCATTTTTGTACACGTACTCCATGTATGGCATGTATACACCATGTGACGTCCGCCATCTTGGAACTCAATGATGTTGATCTGTCAGATTTAAAATTGTTTTAAAACCCATCAATCGACTTTGAGATCATTCGCAGGAGAATTGCTACCAAATTTAGTAACCAAATTTAGTAACAAAATGCCAATTTCAATGTTTCGTTACTGAAATCAGTAACAATGCTTTGACCGTTTTGGTGTTTGTTATTGTTTATCTTTACTAATTTCCTGGTTGCTCATTTCCTGAATTATAACCCAGTTTTTTATGAGCTGAATATGCAACATTTACGTAATGTTTTAGCGATTACCTCTCTTAGTTTTCACGCATCTAGACCAAACATATAGTTATGTCTATAATTTTCCGTTTTTTGATTACTTGATCTTTCTCGGAATTAACTTAATTAAGCAATTTTCAGTAATGTTTAATTAATTTTTACTTGAGGTCCAATAGGTCCAGAATAACATGGTAGGCCTGTTTAACTGTCGAAATCTTTCGTTTGGGAGCGAAAAGGTGACCCAAAATACGTTATTTTAGCTAAGGGAGATAACTCCTGCAGTCGAATTGTTTTCTTCGTTATTGTTTTTAGTAACTTGTAAAATCAATTTCAAATATGTTACTGTTTTCAGTAGCAGTTTCGGTGCTACATGAAATAGTCACGTTATTCAAAATTGTGTTTCTTTATTGTATATAGTATCGATTTGTTAAGCTCGTTATCAAAAATTGTAATGTTACTCAAATTCGTACTTTATTGCCGCGCCCTACAATTTGGTACAGCTTCACCATCTATGATCGCCATATCGAACATTTGCAATACCACATCCCGCAGTTTTATAAACATGCCCAATGGGCTATTCGACCAACAAAACGGACGTTTTTAAATTCAAGTTGCATTTCACGGAATATCGACCACCCCACCACCAACACCGCCATCTCGGAAACTGACAGAGTTCTCAAATGATACTCACCTATGAACCATATTTAGACCCATCAGTTTCAGGAACCAACAGTTAAATTAAGATATGGAAGCCAATGTGGTACCGTTGACCTCGGAATCGAAAATCAAAACCTTTTAGCAGAGTCTTCTGCAGGACTATATCGGTCGAGAATTGAAAACAGTGTCTCATGAAACGTCACTACGAGACTGACATTTTTGAACCCACCCGGTACATCAAAAGTGTCAATCAAACATACTCACCTAGAAGGTGAGTTGCCTGCGATTTCAGAAAGTTGTGCTCATGTGCCGACTCTACGATTGCTAAATGTGCCCCAATGGATCTGCAATATTCCTGTATTGGTGGACAAATAAAGCGCTAAATACACAGGCAATCGCTCTCTCGTTCTCTATAGCACTGAATTATCTGTTTACTCCACAATTTGCCCGTGTTAAGGCCCATTCTCACCGTGCGGTTTGTAGTAACAACTTGTAGTATACAACTTAGTTGCATCGTGAGAACACTCGTGCGATTTTAGTCGCATGCTACAAGTCGTATGAAATAGAACCGGTCCTATTTCATGCGATTAGTTGCATGCTACAAATCGGGGGATTCCCCTGCCGAGTTGTTACTACAAATCGCATCGTGAGAATGGGCCTTTACATAATTACATTGTGGGTCTCCTTCCGAATTCCTGATCCATTCACGATCCTATGGAAGACTTGCGCAATAGAGGCACTGGGTGAACCGAAGATACCAGTTATGAATATTGATAGGTTACCTTGGGCCAGCGGTGTGAGATAGTTAAAACGAAGTCAAAAATCAGGGAGGCTAATTTGCTACGGTACATAAAGTATTATCAAAAGGGGAATTCTACCACATTCCCATTACAATGCACGGGTAGCGCTTTGCTACACCGTCTGTTTTATCCGGGTCACAGTAGGCCTAAATGGCGTGGAGAAGTTAAATCGCAACCCAATGGGGTGCATAGGGATATTCCCCAGGGATTAGAATGAGCCCCAGAAAGGGTCCGGGTAACAGTTTGGTCCCAGTTATCTCCGCATATGTCGAAAGATGGCCATTTCCCGACGTCCTTTCTACTGAGGGATCCGGGTTGGGCAAACCAAAGTTTTTTCAAGTTCTCAATCTGGTTGAGACATAGACAGTAGCCATTTATTGGGGGGGGGGGATACCGTGATACCATAGAGTTCACATAACGACTTTGAGATATGAAAAGTGTCACAAAGAGGTACTTTCTAGATTAAGACAGATTTAAACAGATTGCGAAATGACGTAATTTCAGCTTCCACCACAGTCAACAATGACTCTTTCTTACCCTTGCTGCTACCCAAGTCTCTACTCTTTCAGTTTCAAAAAAGTAACAAGATTCCTCATATTGTATGAAAGCATTCGGACAGCCATTTGCTGAAAAAAAGAAGAAATCTTCTTTAGATACAGGCCATGTATTTCATATATCATGCAGTATCGCATATCATTACTAGTAGCCTCAAGCATACAAGCATCAGGGGTCCGACATTCTGCCTCAAGCATACAAGCATCAGATCCGACATTCAGCCTCAAGCATACACGCATCAGATCCGACATTCAACCTCAAGCATACAAGCGTCAGAACCAACATTCTTCCTCAAGCATACAAGCGTCAGATCCGACATTCTGCCCCAACCATACAAGCATCAGATCCGGCATTCTACCTTAAGCATACAAGCATCAGATCCGGCATTCTACCTTAAGCATACAAGCATCAGATCCGGCATTCTACCTTAAGCATACAAGCATCAGATCCGACATTCTACCTTAAGCATACAAGCATCAGATCCGACATTCAGCTCCAAGCATACAAGCGTCAGATCCGACATTCTTCCTCAAGCATACAAGCGTCAGATCCGACATTCTACCTTAAGCATTCAAACGTCAGATCCGACATTCTTCCTCAAGCATACAAGCGTCAGATCCGACATTCTACCTTAAGCATACAAGCATCAGATCCGACATTCTACCTTAAGCATACAAGCATCAGATCCGGCATTCTACCTTAAGCATACAAGCATCAGATCCGACATTCTACCTTAAGCATACAAGCATCAGATCCGACATTCAGCTCCAAGCATACAAGCGTCAGATCCGACATTCTTCCTCAAGCATACAAGCGTCAGATCCGACATTCTACCTTAAGCATACAAGCGTCAGATCCGACATTCTTTCTCAAGCATACAAGCGTCAGATCCGACATTCTACCTTAAGCATACAAGCATCAGATCCGACATTCTACCTTAAGCATACAAGCATCAGATCCGACATTCAGCCCCAAGCATACAAGCGTCAGATCCGACATTCTTCCTCAAGCATACAAGCGTCAGATCCGACATTCTGCCTCAAGCATACAAGCATCAGGTCCGGCATTCTACCTTAAGCATACAAGCGTCTGACCCGACATTCTGCCTCAAGCATACAAGCATCACATCCGGCATTCAGCCTCAAGCATACAATCATCAGATCCGACATTCTGTCTCAAGCTTACAAGCGTCAGATCCGACATTCTGCCTCAAGCATACAAGCGTCAGATCCGACATTCTACCTCAAGCATACCAGCGTCAGATCCGGCATTCAGCCTCAAGCATACAAGCATCAGATCCAGCATTCAGCCTCAAGCATACAATCATCAGATCCGACATTCTACCTTAAGCATACAAGCATCAGATCCGACATTCTGCCTCAAGCATACAAGCATCAGATCCGGCATTCAGCCTCAAGCATACAAGCATCAGATCCGGCATTCAGCCTCAGGCATACAAGCATCAGATCCGACATTCTACCTTAAGCATACAAGCATCAGATCCGACATTCTGCCTCAAGCATACAAGCATCAGATCCGACATTCTACCTTAAGCATACAAGCATCAGATCCGACATTCTGCCTCAAGCATACAAGCGTCAGATCCGACATTCTGCCTCAAACATACAATCGTCAGATCCGACATTCTGCCTCAAGCATACAATCGTCAGATCCGACATTCTTCCTCAAGCATGCAAGCGTCAGATCCGACATTCTGTCTCAAGCATACAAGCGTCAGATCCGACATTCTGCCTCAGGCATACAAGCGTCAGATCCGACATTCTGCCTCAAGCATCCAAGCGTCAGATCCGACATTCAGCCCCAAGCATACAAGCGTCAGATCCGACATTCAGCCCCAAGCATACAAGCATCAGACCCGACATTCAGCAGCAGTCGAAAGACCATGTTTATACGATACCGAACAAAATCCAAGCAGGTACAGAATAAGTATATCAGTATTTGAAAACAAGATAGTTTCTTGCCAGAGAGAAGCTGTCCAGGTTTTCAAAGATGCAGACAAAACTTCGTGATGTTGTCATCTTTAAATCCATATCACTGACCAGTATTCTTGTAACCAAATGGATTTCCAAATCATTCTCTAGAGTACAATGCAACTCGGTCACGTTTTGAATGTAACTGTTTACATGAACAACATGAAGATGCATTAAACGGTTTTCATACAACAGCTCCGGTTTGAGCGCAAGCATAGGGATCATGCATGGCTTATAGTCGTATGCGGCCCACAGTGTGTGATGTTTATCATTAGAACTTCAGAAACTTAGAATGGCGACCCTTGATTGTACGACCTTGCAAGATCCAGCAAATCCATCTCCGTCTGTACATTTCAATTAGTCGTCTACTTTGGAGCTTGTCAAAAACCGACAATCGACTCTGTATAAATCTATTTTTCGCGAAGTGTAGAACAGACTGAACTCCACAAAATGGTTAGTATATCGATTTTGGTAATATATTACGCTTGAAGTAACTTTGCAATTCTCTCTATATAAAACTCCAGTACAGTTGTGCCATGTATCGGCCTGAATTACATAGGGAGACGCCATAATGTATTCGTGCTCACTGTCGCAAAAGTCATTGATGCCGTAAAAAGTAATATCAGGCGAGCTCGGTCAATTATACTTAGATGGATGACCCAGTGCTGCACTGGCTGGGCTGATCAGTCCGGGATAATAGGAACTGTGGTCACTCTCGTGCTCTGGCACATGTAGGCACCGTCGTGAGATAACTGAAAAAATGTTGAAAACGACGTTAAATCCTACCCACTCACTCACTCCGTGCGAGTGTCGCTTATATCCTATGCCCAGTGAAATTACCGAATGATAAACTGCACACACCTCTGTGGCCGTACACGGCATTGTTGACCTTTGTGCTAGTGAACACGAATACGTTATGACGTCTCCCTATGTAACTAAGCCCCGGTAATGAAACAACTGTACTGGAGTTCTATATTGAGAAAAGTTATTTCAAGCGTGAAATATTATCGATATCACTGAGTAATGGTGGTCATTTTGTAGAGTTCAGTTTGTTCTACGCGATGCGAGTTAATTTTCGACAAGCTCCATAGAAGACGACTAATTGAAATGGACAGACTCTAGGAAAGATACGTCATATGCAGGGACTACTACTATACAGAAAGCGATAAGTAAAGTCAGCATTACAGAAAGCCGTTCTTATTTGCATAAACAAACGGATCTTTTTATGATGTTCCAGTTGAAGTATGGGTGGTACTTTCATCTCCAGTGAAAGTGGATATATACCCTTCAAAGTATCTTCCACACAGGGATATCCAAAGCCATGGATCACCAATATAACGTTAGCTGAATGACAAGGAATAGGATTTGGAACGGTAATCTTCCAATAATTCTACACATAGTCGTATTCATAAGAGAACAGATATTGGTCTGCCAAAGATGCTATTGGTTTATGGTGATACCGAATTGTAGTACTAAAAAATTTAGGCAATTCTATGAACAAAGAAATATCCAGTCTCATTCGAATTCTTCATTGCTTCATAATATCTACCCATCAGTGGGGAAGTTTTGTCACGATATGCTCCTACAAAGAGATAATAATACCGCCTTCACCTACCAGGAAAAACACCATCTGAACTCGGATGAGTTCTATGGCTTGGAAGTTTGTTTTGAGTATAATGTTAATATGCATTTATTTAATTTTGAAAGTTTTTTTTATATATTTTTTATTCAGGTATGACAATAAGGTATTACACCATTTTATATAATTTATAGGACACATGCACATCATTGACAACTCTTTGAAAATCAATTCCTCATAAATTTTGTTAATTATTTTTTTTTATATATATATTTTCGATAACGGGAGGCAAATTTGGTAGAAAGAGTTTCCACACCTGTTTTCTTTATATAGACAAACAAAGAGGAGCAAATTAATTCTGAGTATTTGTGAGTACACAACAAGGTAGATAATATAGAAAAAGATAAACTTTCATCGTGGCAGTAATACCCATCTAGACCACCTGTCACGGAAGACATTGTATTTACACTCAATAAAGTAACTAACCTTTTCAGTTTCGTAATATTTTGTTAAATGTTTCTTCATGCTATTTATATTTGGCATCACTTTCTTAAGTTTACTCTGATATAAGTAGTATAGTAAGTGGATTTAATGTAGCATTTTGCCGGGGGAGATAACTCTTGGGGAGGTCACGGGGAGTTCCGACAGGGGGCGCCACGACCGCAAGAGACCAAAAATTACCTCCAACACAAGAGAGCTCCCTGACTCGATCGGGCGTGACCTTGGAGCGAGGAGGGTCGAAAAAAATACCTGAAACCATGGGAAGGAAGACTCACAGTAATAAACATAATCTTTAGGTGTTGTACCATGTTATTATCATCAGTCTAGCATCCGTGCGACCCCAGGGTCGAGCGTTTTATTGTCCAGTATATCTCGGCAAAAAATAAACACAAAATAGCGGCGCGGGCTTTGAGAATTCCCCTTTGGCATCGATAGTGTTGCCCTCTAGAGGCAGAGTGGAATAATGGGTCTTGTAAAATTTCTCCAGATATAAAAAGCGGAATACGGACTTTACCCCTACAATATACTCCTATCAACCCTATCCCAAAGGGCTAATATCGGTCCCCGGGCTTATCGGAGTGGCAGAGGTTGGGTGGGTGTACGTAAAAGTTTCTGCAGAAAAAAAGCGGAATACGGACTCTTCAATAGGGGCCTGTATTATACAATATACGGGAAAATGCCTGTATGGGGTATGGGGGGGGGGGGTGGTCATTTTTTTTGGTGGATTTTACTATGGGTAGTTTGGTCTTGTTTTTCACGTCTCGCCACGAAAAACACAATGGGATGGGTCCCAAGTGAAGCGGTGAAATGTTTCGAAAAGTTCACGGAGGTCTGTATATAGGCCTATAGGCCCATACTGGCTATGGGGTAGAGACCCATCCTGGGAAATCTTTTGTGGGTTTTACTATGGGTTGTTTGGTCTCGTTAGTAGTATATAGACAGGATTTCAACGCTCTTTTTCCAGGGAGGTAACTCTTGATTCCCCTGCTTCCGCCAGGGAGCGCCACCAGTCCCGTATGACGTCACTTCCGGTCTGGGTGAATGGGGTGTGACCTGTGAACATGATAGGATATGTACTGACCTGTCTGTGGGGTTTTTCCACAATGTCGTTCATCTCCGTGTCTTTTCGGTGGCGTCCGTGGGAACATGATAGGCCATGTACTATCTGTGGGGGGTTTTTCCCGCCAGAATTTCGCTGTCGTCTGCTTGGGGTTGTCACGGGCCGAACACCTGGCTCCCCGAATTGCAACAATGTTGCACGTTCGCTACAATGTTGCGGCCACCGTGAAGACCTGGTCTGGCGTCTGCGTGAGTGAGCTCACGTGCCGAACACCTGGCTCCCCGAGATCAAGGCATGTCCAGACTTGTTCTGGGTTGTACAGTTCTGCCATGCAGAGGACGGGTACTAGGAATACATATTAAATCTATAGACAAAGTGTATGCAAATAGACGTTTTGGGGTCTAGGTGGGCCACTAGTGGGTCGATGGAGTCGTATGAGGTATCAATGTGAAGCATTCGTGAAGGCGCATCCGACGGGCTGGGTGTGGGGTTGAAATATCGTCATTCTGCGCATGCTCGGTAGACAAAGGGTATGGAAATAGCCGTTTCGGGGTCTAGGTGGGCCACTCATGGACCGATGGGGTCGAGTGAGGTATCAATGTGAAGCCTATGTGAGGGGGCATCCCACTGGGCGGATTTGGGGTCGGAATATCGTCATTTTGCGCATGCGCAATAGACAAAGGGTATGAAAATAGACGTTTTGGGATCTAGGTGAGCCACTAATGAGCCGATGGAGTTGAGTGAGGTATCAATGTGAAGCATATGTGAGGGGGAATCCGATTGGACTAGTGTCTCGGCCGTTGTCAACATTCTGCGCATGCGCATACAGGGAATTCTGGGAAAAGGGTGTGGAAATAGACGTTTTAGGGTTTAGGTGAGCCCCTAATGATCCTATGGTGTCGTATGAGGTCTTATTTTGAAGCTCTCGTGAGGGAGCATCCGCCTGGTCTAGTGTGTCGTTCGTTGTCAATAGTCTGCGCATGCGCAGTCTGGCCGTAATATAGAAATAGACGTATTGGAGTTTAGGTGGGCCACTATTGGGCCGATTGGATCGAGTGAGGTATCAATGTAAAGCATACGTGAGGGAGTATCCAACGGGCTGGGTGTGACGTGGAACTGACGTCATTCTGCGCATGCGCAGTAGAGAAAGTGTATGGAAATAGACTTTCTGGGGCATAGGCGAGCCACTAATGGGCCGATGGAGTCGAGTGAGGTATCCATGTGAAGCATATGTGAGGGAGCAGCCGCCTGGAGTAGTGTCTCGGCCGTTGTCCACATTCTGCGCATGCGCAGACAGAGAATTATGCGAAACGGGTGTGGAAATAGACGTTTTTGCGGCCTAGGTGGGCCACTAATGGTCCGATGGAGTCGAGTGAGGTATCAGAGTGAAGCATTCATGAAGGGGCATCCAGTCATGGATGGGTGCATGCAAAATTAGGGGTACGACGTCACTTCCGGGTTGGGTGAATGGGGCGTGAACTTGGAACATGATAGGACATGTACTGACCTGTCTGTGGGGATTTTCCCGCCAGAATTCCTCTGACGTCTGCGCCTGCATACGGGTATGCATGAGGGTCTGTGTGAATGGGGTGTGACCTGGGAACATGATAGGAATGCATGTACTGACCTGTCTGTGTGGTTTTTCCCGGCCCGCCCCGGCCGCAGCGCGCGCGCGCGTGGGTTATACGGAAGTGCGCGGATGAATGTCGGGTCAAAAGGTCAAATGTCACATCCAGGTCAAAAGGTCAAAGGTCTCCCTTTCGGCAAGGTTCGGCAACAATGTTGCGGCATCGATATACAGAGCTTGAACCCAAAAAGGGGATTGTAAATTAACCTGGAAGGATGGGCAGTTCCATTTGCACCAATCAGCGGTCGAGAAAAAGAGCCAATGAGCGATCGATAAAAGAACCAATGGACGGGTACTAGAATTTCGCTCACGTCTGCGCCTACATCCGGGTACTAGGATGCTTTCGCCTACGCCCGCGCCTACATCCGGGTTCTTGTACACCCGGGTAATGTTTTCTGGACATGGATGGGTTACCTTTGGCTCCATTCTAGGCCACTGATTGGCTAATACGGTGGTCAAAGCCAGTTTCATGCATTATGCTGATATAGAAAACACACAAGACAGGGTTTTTTTGGGGTGAGATCTCATTTTGTTTTTTATTCAACAATAACTAACAACAACAACGTGAGAACAACCACGTGACAACTGAAGCCCAGAACAGGGGGCTTGTACATTGAAAGAACTGAAGCCAGAACAGGGGGCTTGTAAACTTAAGCCCAGAACAGGGGGCTTGTATTTTAAGAACTTAAGCCCAGAACGGGGCTTGTATATTGAAATGATGGGCGGCCCAGTCATATACGAGTACATCGCGGTCCTCGGCCTTGGGGTACTCGTCAAACATCTGTACGATGGTAGATAAGGTTCTGCCCCGGCATCGATGGTACAGGTAAAACAAGCAATATTGTCCGCACACGCTACTGGTCAGGCTTTACAACGTTTTACTGTTCCAACACCACGTCTCTGCGCCTTGATCCATGAAGTCTGTTAAATCGGGATGGAGGGGTGGCAGGCCGTACGGGTCAAAGTTTTCGCCCTGCGCTTCTGTCAAGTACACGGCCACCCAGTGTTCACCGGACCGATCCATCGGGTCCGTGTTGAGAACGTATGCAGCAGGATACATACGGTCTAATGGGAACACATCTCGGGCGAACACCCCTTGAAAGACCATACGTGTCCCTGGGTCATTCTCCAGCACGGTGGTTATCTGGTCTGTATCCATGTTAGGTGAAAAAGTCACACAGGACGTTGCGCGCCTTGTCCACTTGAATGATGTTGTCAAACTCGGCGTAGCAGATCAGATTGACGGTGGTCCCGAGGGCTCGTGCAAAGTGGATTTCCAATCGTAAATTGCCTTGCTTGGCCAGGGCCAGCTGATGGTCGTTCTCTAAGGTGGGGGCAGATCGAAACAGAACAACGTGTATCCGTTCGCGTAGTCCTCCCGAATGATCATATTCCCTTCGTCCTGGTCGATTTGACCGGTGGCTGTAAACAGGCTCTGATAGGCTCGAATGAAATTCCTGAGCCCAAAGTTCGGTGTTAAGGCCGTGGCTGGGACCTGTTGTCCATCCACATGCAGGGGGACAAAATTGATGCCGAAATGTTTAAAGTCAAACGGATTCTCTGGGTAGGCTCCGCTGAAACTGGTATTTTCCACACAGGCCAGGATCAATCGCCTGTGTAGTTCCCCCAGGAACAGGTTTTCTTTGTTGGCGCTCATATTTCCAGCAGGCACAGAGAACACTTTGGTTTGTACACGTCGGATAGGGTACTGGACTGGTTTTGTTTCCAAGGCTTTGAGGTGTCCCAGTTGAACGGCTGGATTCGGTTTCACTTTTCGGACATACAGGACTGCGTCTTGGATAACAATCTTATAGTCAGCTGCATGCCCATCTACGTTAGTGGCCATCAAGGCGAAGATCGGAGGCGCCCGTATCAGTCGGATTTTGATGGGGATCTTGTTCAAGAGGTACCGGTCTTGCATGAAAATGTCAGCGTGTAGTCGACCCATGAGATCCACCGAGGCGCAGTTCGCAGTGAAAGTCTTCCGTTTGTTATATCCTTCATTGTCCACCGTGTCCATGTACTCAGCTGTGTCCTGGTAGAATAAAGCGGCTGTCAGCTAAGATTTTTTAGCCTCTCGTCCATACGACAACAGTGTCTTGATGTAGGCTCTATAGGGGTACGTGTTGGTCAAGTCACTGATGAGTTTGTCGCTGAGAAAAATATCCACCTGTTGAAACATCGAGTGCAGCCAGAAATTCGTCGGGCCCACCGTTGCAGCTTGGATGATTCTGGAGCCATCCCCATTGACGACCTTGGCTTTCACATACAAGTACGTATGGGCTAAATCCACATAGGCCGTATCCGCATTACTGATGGTGAACTCGATGGGCCCTGTTTCGTTGATGCTGGAGAGCGGGAGATGCTCCACCCATAATCCTTGTTCGGCACTGGTCTGTGTGGGCGGCACGGTCCACAAATCAAATTCACTGTTGGTGGAGGGGCAGGACTCTGCGTGGATTAAGGACATGTTTTAAGAAAAGATATCCTGGGTCTTCGATGTGCGTCGTCGCTGGGTCGGTCGTCGACTGGTGCGTGGTCTCGGTGATGCAGGTCTTTTATTCCCTACGGTGCGTTGTGCTTTGGCCACCAAGACGCCGCCCGCTTCTTTGGCCCGCCGTTTCAAGGCTTCTTTGGGTGCCGTACCACCCAAGACATCACCGGCGACTTGCAGTCCACTGCGTACCGCTTGTTTGCCGATCGCTTTCACCCGACGCGTCACCAAGGGCAGGAACGTTTTGACGATGCTGCCGAGTATGTTCCCCAGCCCATGTCCTCGTTGCATGCGTGCACCGCTAAAGACCGGAAAGCCACCCCCGGCCTGTTGGGCATAATAGTCCATATAGCTCCGTGCATCGCACTCGTAAGGTACTTTCATTATACAAAGTGGGGAGCACGTGCTTGTCGAAAATGAAGTGTCAGCACCACTTTTCCTCGTTCGAATGCCACCGGTCGCCCCGTGTCATCTCTTATATCCACCGTGATAGTGTTGATGTCGGTTTGTCGTACGGGCAGGTAGAGCATGTGAGTGAAACTGTGCGTGATTTGATCTCCATACGTCTTTTTAATGGGGACCACCCGTAACAGAGGTGTGTTGATATCGCCCACGATGTGGTTGTCCACCACGTCCGAGTAGAGTCCGTACATACCCGACTTCATATCCATCGGGATGTGGCCATGGTCCTCGGATGGACCCGTGTAGGTCGGGTGCGCGAGACCCAGTATTTGCTGTAGGATAGGACTCACGTTGGCGATGAGAAGGATCTGTGCCTTGTCGTTGTGTGCGTTGTAATCGAAGTCCACGTGATTCTTGAAGGGAAAGGATTTGATGGGTTTTGAAGTATTCGTGACCTCCCGTAGAGCCTTATAATGCAACAGCCTTGTCAGCCCCTGTATGAACTCCTTGGGGGTATCGTATTGGCCTTCGGGGAGGGTGAGTCGGGTGTTTTTGCCTTCGTAGGTCATTTCGTACCACACCTCATTGACTCGCACGTTGTACCACGAGTAAGGGTATTGGATATCCACGAGGCCACATTCCCATCGTCCAGGTAAATTCAACGGTTGCGGTAACTGGGTGACGTACTTGGCCAAGGTGTTGTCAGGAAACACATCCAGCGAACTGTTACTGGGTAGGGTGAGGTAAAACATGGCGACTGAGCTGTCCTGCTGCTGCTGTTGGTTTTAATAGGTGTTCGAGGCCTTGGGCGGTTGTGTCCGGCGTCGTGTTCGTCGCGGTGACTTGCTACGTGTCACGGCTCTGGAGATGTGGGGTGTCCTGATCAAGGGTGCTTTTTTAAAGGCCTGAAAAGAAGGTGCCCGTTGTGGTGGTATTTTGGGGGGTGACTCCGGTTCCCATTCGGCTTCCCAAGAAGGTAGTGGGCCACTCGGCGATTGCTGGGTCCGCTGCATAAAGGCCCAGCGGTGGGGATTCCCCACCAATTCCTGTGGTACATGCATGTCTTTCAAGCCTTGAGCGAAGACCTCCCATCCTCGAGGATCCGTGTGCGACCTGCGTTGACGCATCAGGTCATTCACTAAATCCGTCATGTGGGTACCGGGGACCACCTGATTCTGTACCAGTAGTTCGCCTTTATCATTCCAAGTCATGTCAGAGATCTGTTTCATCTGTTGTAATAACAGGCCAGCTTGTTTCTTGAACGATGCAGGTACACCCTTCAGCACTTCGTCTTCAACCCACTGTGGGGCTGTGGGTGGTACCCCTGGTAATGGCGGCTGTTGGAGCGGTGCTGAGGTCGGCGGTGTGTCGCGTGGTGGTGGTGGTGGGGTAGAGAGGGTTTTGTATTGGTCCACGAACGTCATGTACCGCTGAAGCGTCTCATTGTACCGTTGTACTTTCTCACTGTCGCTTAACCCCGGTCTCTGTAAGATATGTTGCATCTCTTCATCTAGGGTGTTTATGGTGTTCACCGTAGGTGGAACAGGGTAGGGCGATTGGAGGTTTTGAAGGAACCGTGGTTCGACGAGGACCATCTTCTTCGTGTGGTTCATTGTCGCCGGAAGAGTCCACCCAATACTGGACCCAACACGGAAGCGGCCAACGGTGCTAAGATGGCCCCGAGAAAGCCGCCTTTCTGTAACACCTTTTTCTTTTGTGTTTGATAGACTCGCTTCTGGACTAGGGTTCGGAGACCTGTCTTATGCTTGGCCAACTTGGTCTTCTGAGCCGGAGTCAGTGGAACGTTGCCTTTTAACAGGTTCTACCCGATCTCGCACAGACAGCGTACAAGGTCAGGGTCCGCACCGCGTACAATGGTTCGGACCAACTCGGGTGGGGCCGTCTTCAATACACGGAGCGTCGGAGCGTGCTTCCGTACTCGCGCAGACATCATGTACAACTAATGCTAGAACTCACAACTATTAATGGTATTAATTCTTTTTATTATCGCCATCATCAAACACACACTCCAGCTGGGGGAGCCACTGTGGGTGTGTTTACATTATTTTTGCATGTACACGTGGTGGGCCTCTCCGGGAAAGATGCCGGTCCGTAGTCGAAGGTGGTCGGGGGTGGCTTGCTTGAGGTCGAAGAGCATATACCCGTGCTGAGGGGTTGTCGCATCTTTGAAGGCTTCCAACGCAAACGGTGTGCGGCCGGGATACATCTGTCTCGCCAGGTGCAGCAGTTGAGTGGTATCTCTCGGGTTTTTGAAGACCACCAGGTAGTGGGCATTTAAGCTGATGTTCCTATGTTCTTTGTTTTTACTGAACAGATTCTGCACAATGTAGATGATGCTGAGCCGTCGATGATGGCTGCCTTTGGTGAAGAGTTGGGTGACCCGCGCATCCGTCTCCGCCATGAGATCATCCAGAACCACCAAGGTGTCGGGTTCCAAATCGGCCAGGTTGGGTAGGCCGTCCACGAACGTGATGTGGGGCATTGCTGCATAGGCTGCCTGCCATTCTCCGTAACACCACACGACTCGGGCAATCGATCATGCTGTCGGCGTGTTGAAGGAGCTTCCTGACGAAGTGCGTTTTGCCGGAGCCCGTCGGTCCTGCGATGACGCAAGTGAAGGGATGCTGCCATCGAGGGTCCATGGTTCGAGCTGTATGCGCTGTCGTGGTAACCCGCTCTTGTAAATTTGGTACGAGTGAACTGGAGTGGTGGTGGTGGGCACAACGTCGGTCGTCGTTGTCTGTTCACTGTGAGTGGTGATGGTGGTGGGTATAACGTCGGTCGTTGTTGTCTGTTCACTGTGAGGGATGAAATCCGGTGGGTTTTCAGACGTAGTGGGTGTACTTGGTGTAGGTGTTGACTGTATACTCGGTGTGGAGCTCGATGTGGCTTGTACACGGGGTTTGGTGGTGGTGATGACTGGGCTCGTTTCGATCACGGAGGTAACTGGTGCTATCTGTAGACTGATTTCACTGCCACTCACAGCTGGAGTTCTAAGTTGGTTAAGTAGCGTGCTGACATAGGCTACGTCGTAAAACACACCTCCGTACAACACACTCAGCAGGGTTAGCAATATCACCACAAAGCCCACTTGCGCTTTGTGCGTTTTGGGAGACGCTGTGTTCAGAGGCAGCTCCTGCTTGTCCATAGCACCATGGTCGAACGTGGAATGAAGGATGACGGTAGTGGTGTCTGGCTTTATAGTCGTTTCACCTGGTTGGCCGCCACCCAGGAATTCAAGGAACTGGGCCAGCCTTGCCATTTGACGAAATGAAACAGTTTACCACGCCGACGTTCCGTTTTCAAAATATGCCCCACCGTGTAGTAGTCTTGCTGTGTTTTTACGACAGGCTGTAATTCCGTCTCGTAAAACGTCCCTAGCAACGGTTCCCCTTGAAGATCTTCCAGTTCATAGACTCGCTGCTGTCGGGGTAGGCGCCGTTTAATCAGGAAGTGCTCATCGCTCCAGTTGGGCAAGTAACCTTTCTCAAGTTGACCCTTGACTTTACTGATCCGTACAGGGTCCCCGACCTCGTACACCTCCTTCGTCGTTCGCTGCGATTGCCTGGGGTACAAGACACGCCGGACTTGGGCTTCATTGCGTTGGGTCACGGTGACCCAATACTCCGGTGATAGGCTCGATTGTAACCACTCACAAGTTTCGGGAGAACATCGATGTACCGCCTTGTATTCTTATAGGTGAAATATTTATACATGCGGCCTTTGAATGTCCTGTTGAACCTTTCCACCACGGAAGCCTTGGTCTCGTTGTACGTATGGAAGAAAAACACCTTCTGGGCTTTCAGAAACTGTTGGAACGGTCTGTTGAGGAATTCCGTGCCTTCGTCGGTTTGCAAATACATGGGTTTGCGCCCGGTCTTGAAGATGTCCTTGAACGCCGCTATGAGATTCGCCCCCGTTTTCGTCCGGATGGGTACCACCCACGCATACTTCGACAGGATATCGATGCACGTCAAGATATACCGATTCCCATCGTTGTGTTTGGCAAAGGCGCTCATATCGACCAAATCCGCTTGCCATTGGGCATCTAGTCCTCCCACGATGACCCGGTTCCGTAGAAAATGGCGACGGGCAGCTCGATGTAAGGTATAGGTGTCTTGTTTTCTTAACCAATCTCGGACTTGAGCACGTTGTATCCCCTGGGGTTTGGCCGCTCGATAGAGAGCCGACAATGCACTATTTTCCGCCGGACTGTCGGGACTGTAGTATAAGTTATCCAACACCTTCTGCCAGCTCTTCATGGTGACAAATGATGATGGACCCTGGCTCTATCGTTTATTTATAACGGGTATATCTTGGGCCGGAGTTTCTTTCTGATTTTCTTCGTTGGCTTCTGCCAGCACATTGTCCATGGTAAATGACCAGTCCAACTCGTCTGATGACCGATCTTCCTCCGTAAGCACTTGATCCACATCTACCACGGCATCTTCCAATGCAGACCATAGATCAGGGTGAAGGGTAAAATGGACTGTACCCCCATCTAGCCGAGCCAATTGAGCAAAGAAGGCGCCGCGTCGAATGTACACATCGTGACACAAGTGGATGAGGACGCCGTCCAGTTCACCAGACAACACCCGTTTGAATTTGGTCCAGCCCTCTCGGGACAGACGAATGTGAGCCGGGCACGGTTATGTAGGGTCCGCATCACAGATGTCTTCCACCTCCTCAATGATATCGACCTTATCCGCATAAACGTGCAGGAAGACCTCGGGGGTCAAGCTGAGATACGCCCGTATTATATGCTCCGTCATGGTCAGTACGTGAATGGTACAAGATTTGACTGTCTCTCGTATTTATAGGGACAACCCCGTGAGATCAAAGGATCGGGTGGTCATGTCACTGGGCTGACTGAGTCTAGCCGGATAATCAATGGCATCATCGTCTGCCTCCGCTTCATTGCTAGACATTTGTTCATTGGGTTCTGCCGCCGCTTCACTCAGGGCACGAGCCCACTCCAACTGAACAGCTGACCGCTCGTCCGGTGTAAACAGCTGGTCCACAATAGGCACCACTTTCTCGAAGGCTGTCCACAAATCGGGGTCTAGGGTGAAGCCTCGCGTAGGGTCTTGGTAACGGCCCAGGCGTGGGAAGAAGGGTTCACGGTGTACGTAGATGGCATTGTCTATGTGGATGAGGTTTCCGTCGAGCTCACCGCTCAACACCCGTTTGAATTTGGTCCAGCCGTCACGGTGTAGCGTAACCGTATTAGATACGGTCTCAGCGGGCGACCAGCAAACACCTCCACGGTCTTCCACGAGGGTGACTTTATCTTCATAGACGTATAACCCCACCCGGGGTGTAAGGGGAAGGATGGCTCGTAGGACTGGTGACATGCTTGACCCAATGACGAACGGTGAATGACACACTCTGACTGACCCTCGTATATATCGGTTGCACATACGCGCATCTGTGGAGGCTCTGAAGAGCCGTTCTTTTTCTGTCGCTGTCATTGCCACAGCGTCAGGGTCAATAGGACAAAGACCATTACTAGGCCAGCGAGCCGTGACTGGTTCCGGCGTGAGCGCTCGTGATCCATAATCCGGGCATCAAGGATGGCTGTCATAGTCCAGTAGTGGTGGGTGATAGCACACCTCTCCATCGTGTGCACTCTGTCGAGGACCGCTTCTGTGAACTCTTTCAGGATCTGGCGTCGCCTCGCGTTGTCGTCGCCATCTGCAAACATGGACCGAACCACTGCTCGGTAACCCGTGAGTGAATTAACCACGGTGGCATGCTGTAAAATGCGAGTCGCATAGGGCTGGATTTCCGTCATGGCTCTGCAACCGTAGAAATGAAGGTGTGGGATCCAGAGGGACGTGTTTTATAGACCATGTCACACATGCGCGCCTATACGTAGCTCTACGGGTGTAGTCCGTGATACGTACTACTCTGATGGGTTAGTGCAAAAAGAGAGCAAGGCAAGTAGCTCCTCTCGAGAGATAGGCTCAGGCTGGTCAGGCAGGCTCAGACTGGTCAGGTCAAACAGGCCAATGAATGCAGCAATGCCCTAAAAATTCCCACTTTTATACACCTACATACAAGTACCCGGATGTAGGCGCGGGCGTAGGCGAAAGCATCCTAGTACCCGGATGTAGGCGCAGACGTGAGCGAAATTCTAGTACCCGTCCATTAGTTCTTTTATCGATCGCTCATTGGTTCTTTTTCTCGACCGCTGATTGGTGCAAATGGAACTGCCCATCCTTCCCAGGTTAATTTACAATCCCCCTTTTTGGGTTCAAGCTCTGTATATCGATGCCGCAGCATTGTTGCCAAACCCTGCCGAAAGGGAGACCTTTGACCGTTTGACCTGGATGTGACCTTTGACCTTTTGACCCGACATTCATCCGCGCACTTCCGGTGATGCCGCGCACTTCCGGATAACCCGCGCGCGCGCGCGCTGCGGCCGGGGCGGGCCGGGTCGGGCCGAGAAAACCCCCACAGACAGGTCGGTACATGCATTCCAATCATGTTCCCAAGCCACATCCCATTCAAACAGACCCTCATGCATACCCGGATGCAGGCGTAGACGTCAGCGAAATTCTGGCTGGAAAACCCCCACAGACAGGTCAGTACATGTCCTATCATGTTCCAAGGTCACGCCCCATTCACCCAAACCGGAAGTGACGTCATCCCCCTAATTTTACATTGACCCATCCATGACTGGACGCCCCTTCACGAATGCTTCACTCTGATACCTCACTCGACTCCATCGGACCATTAGTGGCCCACCTAGACCGCAAAAACGTCTATTTCCACACCCGTTTCCCACAATTCCCTGTCTGCGCATGCGCAGGATGTGGACAACGGCCGAGACACTACTCCAGGCGGTTGCTCCCTCACATATGCTTCACATGGATACCTCACTCGACTCCTTCGGCCCATTAGTGGATCGCCTAGGCCTCAGAACGTCTATTTCCATACACTTTCTCTACTGCGCATGCGCAGAATGACGTTAGTTCCACGTCACACCCAGCCCGTTGGATACCCCCTTACGTATGCTTTACATTGATACCTCACTCGATCCAATCGGCCCAATAGTGGCCCACCTAAACTCCAGCACGTCTATTTCTATACTACGGCCAGACTGCGCATGCGCAGACTATTGACAACGAACGACACACTAGCCCAGGCGGATGCTCCCTCACGACAGCTTCAAAATAAGACCTCATACGACACCATAGGATCATTAGGGGCTCACCTAAACCCTAAAACATCTATTTCCACACCCTTTTCCCAGAATTCCCTGTCTGCGCATGCGTAGAATGTTGACAACGGCCGAGACACTAGTCCAATCGGATGCCCCCTCACATATGCTTCACACTGATACCTCACTCAACTCCATCGGCTCATTAGTGGCTCATCTAGATCCCAAAACGTCTATTTTCATACCCTTTGTCTATTGCGCATGCGCAAAATGACGATATTCCGACCCCACATCCACCCAGTGGGATTCCCCCTCACATAGGCTTCACATTGATACCTCACTCGACCCCATCGGTCCATGAGTGGCCCACCTAGACCCCAAAACGGCTATTTCCATACCCTTTGTCTACCGCGCATGCGCAGAATGACGATATTTCAACCCCACGCCCAGCCCGTCGGGTGCGCCTTCACGAATGCTTCGCATTGATACCTCATGCGACTCCATCGACCCACTAGTGGCCCACCTAGACCCCAAAACGTCTATTTCCATACACTTTTGTCTATAGATTTAATATGCATTCCTAGTACCCGTCCTCTGCATGGCAGAACTGTACAACCCAGAACAAGTCTGGACATGCCTTGCTCTCTGGGAGCCAGGTGATCGGCACGTGAGCTCACTCACGCAGACGCCAGACCAGGTGTTCACGGTCGCCGCAACATTGTAGCGAACGTGCAACATTGTTGCAATTCGGGGAGCCAGGTGTTCGGCACGTGACAACCCCAAGCAGACGACAGCGAAATTCTGGCGGGAAAAACCCCCACAGACAGTACATGGCCTATCATGTTCCCACGGACGTCACCGAAAAGACACGGAGGTGAACGACATTGTGGAAAAACCCCACAGACAGGTCAGTACATGTCCTATCATGTTCTGAAGATGGCGGACCTCACCGAAAACACACGGACGTCACCGAAAAGACACGGAGGTGAACGACATTGTCGAAAAACCCCACAGACAGGTCAGTACATATCCTATATCCTATCAGGTTCACAGGTCACGTCCCATTCACCCAGACCGGAAGTGACGTCATACGGGACTGGTGGCGCCCCCTGGCGGAAGCAGGGGAACCAAGAGTTACCTCCCTGGAAAAAGAGCGTTGAAATCCCGTCTATATACTACTCTCGTTTTTCACGTCTCACCACGAAAAATACAATGGGAAGGGTCTCGAAGTGAAGCGGTGACATTTTTTGAAAAGTTCACGGAGGCCTGGGTAGGCCCATATAGGCCCATATTGGTTGTGGGGGGATAGGTCTATACTGGGAAAATTTTTGTGGGTTTTACTATGGGTTGTTTGGTCTCGTTTTTGACGTCTCGCTACGAAAAACATGATGGGAAGGGTCTCGGAGGTAAGCGGTGAAATTTTTCGAAAAGTACCGGGTAGGTCTGTATATAGGCCCATGTAGTCCCAAACTGGCTATATCGGGGTATAGGTGCAACCTGGGAAATTTTTGTTGGCTTTACTATGGGTTGTTTGGTTTTCTTTTCCCCGTCTCGCCAAGAAAAACACGATGGGAGGGGTCCCGGAGCTAGATTCAAGATTCAAGATTTTATTGTACGAACACCAGATATGGCACAGTATATAAAGAGTAAATAAAATCAGTAGAACAGTAAAATACTGAAATGCAAAACAGAAGCATATGTTATCTATATACATGTGAACGTGAATATAGCTTTGGTTGAGAACAGTCACTCGCTATCATTTCGGTACCATTTCAGGAGTGTTGAACACACTGTATTAATTATTGTTGGACTATCACGGCATGACATTATGAAAATAAACTTATCAGCAGTTGTTAATTTAATGAAAGCCGGATATTATCTTACCACATACTGAAATAGTACATATCGACTATCTGCAAATTTTTTGCAGGACATTACAAAATGCATTTCATCTTCAACAATATTACATGTATCACATAGCCGTTGTTCGACACGAGTAATAGGTCTAGTATGCCTTCCGGTCTCAATTGTTAGTCTGTGGTCGCTGAGACGTAATTTTGAGAAAAACTGTCGAGCTGGAGATTGTCTACACAATGATAGGTAGGGTTCAAACTCAATATTCGATTTGAACAATCTGTGAGTTCTCAACTTACTCCTGGATCCATTTGATTGCGTATGGTCACGGAGCGATAGTGCTAAGCGGTGAATTTTTTTGAAAAGTACCGGGAAGGTCTGTATATAGGCCCATATAACCCCATACTGGCTATGGGGGGATAGGTCCATACTGGGTGGACGTTTTGGGGTCTAGGTGAGCCCCTAGTGGTCCTATGGTGTCGTATGAGGTCTTATTTTGAAGCTCTCGTGGAGGAGCACCCGACTGGACTAATGTATCGTCCGTTTTCAATATTCTGCGCATGCGCAGTCTGGCCGTAGTATAGAAAGCAGCCATTTTGGGGGGTATGTGGGGGTGTGTTTGGGGTAGAGATGGACCACTATGGGTCCAAATGGGTCGCGAGAGGTGTCAAAGTGAAGCTAGCGTGGGGTAGAGTCAGAATGGCGTGTTTTTTATTGCAAGTCGCGTCAATCTGCGCATGCGCAGTTGGGTGTAGTAAGTAAAGTGGCCATTTTGGGGGGTGCGTTGAGTGTGTTTGGGGTAGAGAGGGACCATCCTTGGTCCGAATGCCTCGTGGGCGGTGTCATCTTGTAGCCCTCGGGGTGTACATCCCGATTTGAGGGATGTTCACTACATCTGTGACGTCATCGGTGACGTCATCAGTAGGAGTAGTAGCGAAAGTGGGCATTTTGGGGGTGTCAAGGAAGGTGTTTGGGGTAGGGAGGGACCATTCGTGGTCCGAATGCGTCGTGGGAGGTATCATCTTGTAGCTCTCGGGTGTAGACCTCGATTTGAGGGATGTCCGCGTCGTCTGTGACGCAATTGGTGACGTCATCAGTAGAAGTAGTAGCAAAAGTGGGCATTTTGGAGGTGTGAAGGAAGGTATTTGGTGTAGAGAGGGACCATCCTTGGACCGAATACGTCGCGGGAGGTATCATCTTGTAGCTCTCGGGTGTAGACCTCGATTTGAGGGATGTCCTTGTCATCTGTGACGTCATTGGTGACGTCATCAGCACGCGTACTAGTCAAAGTGGGCATTTTGAGGCGGTGAAGGAAGGTATTTGGGGTAGAGATGGACCATCCTTGGTCCGAATGCGTCGTGGGATGTGTCATTTTGTAGGTGTCGTGGTGCAGACTCCGATTTGGGGGCTGTCCATGTCATCTGTGACGTCATTGGTGACGTAATTAGTACGATTTGTAGCGAAAGTGGTCATTTCGGGGCAGTGAAGGAAGGTATTTGGGGTAGAGATGGACCATCCTTGGCCCGAATGCGTCGTTGGATGTGTCATCTTGTAGTTCTCGGGGTGTACATCCCGATTTGGGGGCTGTCCACAGCATCTGTGACGTCATCGGTGACGTCATCAGTACGAGTAGTAGCGAAAGTGGGCATTTTCGGGAAGTGAAAGAAGGTATTTGGGGTAGAGGGGGACCATCCTTGGTCCGAATGCGTCGTGGGAGGTCTCATTTTGTAGCTCTCGGGGTGTAGACCACGACTCGAGGGATGTTCACTTCATCTGTGACGTCATTGGTGACGTCATCAGTACGATTTGTAGCCAAAGTGGCATTTTGGGGGTGTCGAGGAAGGTGTTTGGGGTGGAGAGGGACTATCCTTGATCCCAATGTGTCGTGAGAGGTGTCATCTTGTAGCTCTCGGGGCGTAGACATCCATTTGAGGGCTGTCCACAGCATATGTGACGTCATCGGTGAGGTCATCAGTACGAGTAGTAGCGAAAGTGGGCATTTTGGGGAAGTGAAGGAAGGTATTTGGTGTAGAGATGGGCCATCCTTGGTCCGAATGCTTCGTGTGGGGTGTCATCTTGTAGCCCTCGGGGTGTAGATCACGACTTGAGAGATGTCCACGTCATCTGTGACGTCATCAGTAGTGACGTCATCAGTAGGAATAGTAGCCAAAGTAGTCATTTTGGGGATGTGAAGGAAGGTGTTTGGGGTAGAAATGGACCATCCGTGGTCCGGATGCGTTGTGGGAGGTGTCAAAGTGAAGCTTTCATGGTGTAGACCTCGATTTGAGGGATGTCCATGTCATCTATGATGTCATTGGTGACGTCAACAAAAGGAGTAGTAGACAAAGTGGGCATTTTGGAGTTGTAAATGAAGGTGTTTGGGGTAGAGATGGACCATCCCTAGTCCAAGTGGACAGTGTGGGGTGTCATGTTATAGTTCTCGTGGTGCAGACCATGATTTGAGGGATGTTTACGTCATCTGTGGCGTCATTGGTGACGTCGTCAGTAGGAGTATTAGCCAAAGAGGGTATTCTGGGGTGTGAAAGAAGGTGTTCGGGGTAGAGAGAGACCAATTGTTGTCCGAATGGGTCATGGGAGGTGTCAAAGTGAAGCTCTCGTGGTGTACACCACGATTTGTGGGATGTTCACGTCATCTGTGACGTCATTGGTGACGTCATCAGTAGGAGTAGTAACCAAAATGGGCGTTTTCGGGGTGTAAAGGAAGGTGTTTGGGGTAGATATGGTCTGAATGCATCGTGTGAAGTGTCAAAGTGAAGTTTTCTTGGTATAGATCAGGACTTGAGGTATGTCTACGCCATGAGTGACGTCATTGATGACGTCAGCAGTAGGAGTAGTAGCAAAGTGGGTATTTTGGGGGTGTGAAGCAGGGTGTTTGGGGTAGAGATGAACCATGTTTGGTCCAAATGGCCCGGTTGGGGTATCCAAGTGAAGCTTTCGTGGGGTAGAGTCGGACTGGCGTATTTTTTATTGCTACTCGCACCAATCTGCGCATGCGCAGTTGGGGTGTAGTAAGTAAAGTGGTTATTTTGGAGGTGCACAAGGGTATATGTGAGAGATTGAGGTTCAATATCTCATCCAAGGGTGGTGTGTAGGGCGTCAAATCGAAGCCCTCGTGGTACAGACCACGATTGGAGGGATATCAACGTCGTCTGTGACGTCATCAGTACGAGTAGTAGCGAAAGCGGCCATTTTATGTGTGCAATGGAGTGCGTTTGAAAGAGGCCATCTTCGGTCTGGCTACCTGGTAGTGTTACTTGTGTGTGTGTGCGTTTGTATGTGTACGTGTGTGTGTACGTCTGTGCGCGCGCGCGTGTGTGTGTGCGTGTGTGTGTGTGTGTGTGTGTGTGTAAACATTGTGCTTAGGAAGATATGGAGGCTCTGAAGAGCGATTCTTTTCTGTCGCTGTAAGGCGGAACTGTCGTTACCACAGCGTCAGGGTCAATATGGCAAAGACCATTGTGAGACCAACGAGCCGTCGATGGTTCCGGCGTGAGCGCTCGTGGTCCATAGCCCGGGCATCAAGGATGGCTGTCATAGTCCAGTAGTGGTGGGTGATAGCACACCTCTCCATCAAGTCCACTCTGTCGAGAACCGCTTCTGTGAACTCTTTCAGGATCTGGCGTCGCCCCTCGTTGTCGTCGCCATCTCCAAACATGGACCGAACCACTGCTCGGTAACCCGTGAGTGAATTAACCACGGTCACATGCTGTAAAATGTGAGTCGCATAGGGATGGGTCTCTGTCGTGGCTCTGCAACAGTAGGAATAGGGGTGTGGGGTCCAGAGGGACGTGTTTTATAGACCATGTTACACATGCGCGCCTACACGTAGCTCTACGTGTGTAGTCCGTGATAAGTACTATTCTGATTGGTTAGTCCAAAAAGAGAGCAACAACAACAACAACAACAAAGATTACAGGTCAATCCTTTTATTATCCCCTCCATCACAGCACATCCACGCTGGGGGAACCGCTATGGGTGTGTTTACAATTCACTTATGCTATTGTCCGTGTATTCAGAAGTTCATTGTGCTGATCTCAGACTGCTCTTGTCCAATCAGAAGCCGACCCTCAGAATAAGTATAAGTCATGTTGAAGGATGGAACACAAACTGTGGACGTCTTTCGGATTGATGGGGAGCAACTGACTGTGGAGTCTGAAGACTCGACTGCAATGCTGGTATTCATGCCTGGGTGCCTTATGGACCGACCGTTGATGTCGCCGTAAATTATCCTTACGATTAAATTACTTCCTGCAGATCGAACACGTATACTCGCCAACAGCACCTTGAAAAGTAGACTCATGGATGGGGTCAAACTCGCCCGTCTCAGCGCCTTAACGAGCGATTAAAGGGATTTGGAGGACGATTAACCTTTGGACTCTGGGTGCACTTCCGGTCATGCGACCGGAAGTGACATTTGACCACGTGACCGGAAGTGGCCTTTGACCCTGCGCTGCTCGGAAGTGACGTCATCGTACGCAAGCACACACACACACACACAAACACACACACACACACACCCACACACACACACACACACATACTTGGTGCACCCGCACCCTGGTGTACCCTATGCCCTACACGACATGTTGATCAGTCGACCAATACATAAGGACTGATGAGGGACACATGTTCATTCTTATATGTACAGACACCACCACCATACACCACCACCACACACCACCACCAACACCACCACCACACACTACCACACACCACCATCACCACCACACACACACACCACCACCACCACCACTACCATCACACTCCACCACCACCACCACCACCACCCTATAGCCCGCAGGGCATAGGGTACACTAGGGTGCGGGTGCACCAGGTATGAGTGTGTGTGTGATGCATGTCGTGTTTAAATGCAAGACATCCGAGGGGCGTCACCTGTCTTGTGACAACTTCCCGTGCCGGTCACGTGACAGTAAACATGGAAAACCCCGGATGTAAGATGAGGACCCGGATGTAAAACGATGACGTCACTTCCGAGCTTTGAGCTCCACACGCTTTGAGATCCAAGAGCTCCGATCCAAGAGCTCTGCCTCACGGGAGCTCCCACCACCACCGAGAGTTGACGCCCGTCAATGCCCGGTGGTGGTGGTCGTGGTGGTCGTGGTGATGATGGTGGAGTGTGGTGGTAGTGGTGGTGGTGGTGGTGGTGGTGGTGGTGGTCGTGTGTGTGTGGTGGTGGTGGTGTGTGGTAGTGTGTGGTGGTGGTGTTGGTGGTGGTGTGTGGTAGTGGTGTTTGTGGTGTGTGGTGGTAGTGTTTGTGGTGGTGTCTGTACATATAAGAATGAACATGTGTCCCTCATCAGTCCTTATGTATTGGTCGACTGATCAACATGTCGTGTAGGGCATAGGGTACACCAGGGTGCGAGTGCACCAAGTATGTGTGTGTGTGTGTGTGTGTGTGTGTGTGTGTGTGTGTGTGTGTGTGTGTGTGCGCGCGCCTGCGTACGATGACGTCACTTCCGAGTAGCGCAGGGTCAAAGGTCACTTCCGGTCACGTGGTCAAAGGTCACTTCCGGTAACGTGATCGGAAGTACACTCAAGAGTTCAAAGGTTAATCGTCCTCCAAATCACTTTAATTGCTCGTTAAGGCGCTGAGACGGGCGAGTTTGACCCCATCCATGAGTCTACTTTTCAAGGTGCTGTTAGCGAGTATACATGTTCGATCTGCAGGAAGTCATTTAATCGTAAGGATAATTTACTGCGACATCAACGGTCAGTCCATAAGGCACCCAGCCATGAATGCCAGCATTGCAGTCGAGTCTTCAGACGCCACAGTCAGTTGATCCCCATCAATCCGAAAGACGTCCACAGTTTGTGTTCCATCCTTCAACATGACTTATACTTATTCTGAGGATCGGCTTCTGATTGGACAAGAGCAGTCTGAGATCAGCACCACAGTGAACTTCTGAATACACGGACAATAGCATAAGTGAATTGTAAACACACCCATAGCGGTTCCCCCAGCGTGGATGTGCTGTGATGGAGGGGATAATAAAAGGATTGACCTGTAATCTTTGTTGTTGTTGTTGTTGCTCTCTTTTTGGACTAACCAATCAGAATAGTACTTATCACGGACTACACACGTAGAGCTACGTGTAGGCGCGCATGTGTAACATGGTCTATAAAACACGTCCCTCTGGACCCCACACCCCCATTCCTACTGTTGCAGAGCCATGACGGAGACCCATCCCTATGCGACTCACATTTTACAGCATGTGACCGTGGTTAATTCACTCACGGGTTACCGAGCAGTGGTTCGGTCCATGTTTGGAGATGGCGACGACAACGAGGGGCGACGCCAGATCCTGAAAGAGTTCACAGAAGCGGTTCTCGACAGAGTGGACCCGATGGATAGGTGTGCTATCACCCACCACTACTGGACTATGACAGCCATCCTTGATGCCCGGGATATGGACCGCGAGCGCTCACGCCGGAACCACCGACAGCTCGTTGATCTCACATAACAATGGTCTTTGTCCTATTGACCCTGGCGCTGTGGCAATGACAGTTCCGTCTTACAGCGACAGAAAAGAACGGTTCTTCAGAGCCTCCATATCTTCCGAAAGAGAGACGGCTAACTAAGCACAATGTTCACACACACACACATACGCGCGCGTGCACACACACGCACACACACTCGTACACACACACACACAGGTAACTCAACCAGGTAGCCAGACCGAAGATGGCCCCTTTCAAACGCACTCCATTGCACACATAAAATGGCCGCTTTCGCTACTACTTGTACTGTTGACGTCACAAATGACGTGGATATCCCTCAAATCGTGGTCTGTACCACGAGAGCTTCGATTTGACACCCTACACACCACCCTTGGATGAGATATAGAACCTCAATCTCTCACATATACCCTTGTGCACCTCTAAAATAACCACTTTACTTACTACACCCCAACTGCGCAAGCGCAAATTGATGCGACTAGCAATAAAAAACACGCCAGTCCGACTCTACCCCACGAAAGCTTCACTTGGATACCCCAACCGGGCCATTTGGACCAAACATGGTTCATCTCTACCCCAAACACCCTGATTCACACCCCCAAAATACCCACTTTGCTACTACTCCTACTGCTGACGTCACCAATGACGTCGCTCATGACGTAGACATCCCTCAAGTCGTGGTCTATACCAAGAAAACTTCACTTTGAAACCTCACATGATGCATTCGGACCACGGATGGACCATATCTACCCCAAACATCTTCCTTCACAACCCGAAAACGCCCAGTTTGGCTACTACTCCTACTGATGACGTCACACCACGAGAGCTTCACCACCAGAGCTTCACTTTGACACCTCCCACGACCCATTCGGTCCACGGATGATCCCTCTCTACCCCAAACATCTTCTTTCACACCCCAGAATACCCACTTTGGCTAATACTCCTACTGATGACGTCACCAATGACATCACAGATGACGTGAACATCCCTCAACTCATGGTCTGCACCACGAGAACTACAAGATGACACCCCACACTGTCCACTTGGACCACGCGTGGTCCATCTCTACCCCAAACACCTCCCTTCACAACTCCAAAATGCCCACTTTGTCTACTACTCCTATTGATGACGTCACCAATGACGTCATAGATGACATGGAAATCCCTCAAATCGAGGTCTACACCATGAAAGCTTCACTTGACACCTCCCACAACGCATCCGGACCACGGATGGTCCATTTCTACCCCAAACACCTTCCTTCACACACCCAAAATGTCTACTTTGGCTACTACTCCTACTGATGACATCACCAATGACGTCACAGATGACGTGGACATCTCTCATGTCGTGATCTACACTCCGAGGGCTACAAGATGACACCCAACACGACGCATTCGGGCCAAGGATGGTCCATCTCTACACCAAAAACCTTCATTCACTTCCCCAAAAAGCCCACTTTCGCTACTGCTCGTACTGATAACGTCACCGATGACGTCACAGATGCTGTGGACAGCCCTCAAATGGAGGTCTACGCCCCGAGTGCTACAAGATGACACCTCCCACGATGCATTCGGACCAAGGATGGTCCCCCTCTACCCCAAATACCTTCCTTCACTTCCCCCAAGATGCTCACTTTCGCTACTAGTCGTACTGATGACGTCACCGATGACGTCATAGATGCTGTGGACAGCCCTCAAATCGGGATGTACACCCCGAGAACTACAAGATGACACCTCCCACGACGCATTCAGACCAAGGATGGTCCACCTCAACACCAAATACCTTCCTTCACTGCCCCAAAATGACCACTTTCGCTACTACTCGTACTGATGACGTCACAAATGACGCC
>JAVTVY010012671.1:0-56953 GCA_036873755.1 Hanleya hanleyi
CCACAGCCGCCATTTTGTCCCACCACCCACAGCCGCCATTTTGTCCCACCACCCACAGCCGCCATTTTGTCCCACCACCCACAGCCGCCATTTTGTCCCACCACCCACACGACACAAAAAACAGGCCGCCATTTTGCCCCACCACCCACAGCCGCCATTTTGTCCCACCACCCACAGCCGCCATTTTGTCCCACCACCCACAGCCGCCATTTTGTCCCACCACCCACAGCCGCCATTTTGTCCCACCACCCACAGCCGCCATTTTGCCCCACCACCCACAGCCGCCATTTTGTCCCACCACCCACAGCCGCCATTTTGTCCCACCACCCACAGCCGCCATTTTGTCCCACCACCCACAGCCGCCATTTTGTCCCACCACCCACAGCCGCCATTTTGTCCCACCACCCACACACACACACACGCATGCGCACACCACCAATTGTGACGTCACCCAAGGTTCTGCGCATGCGCAGTGAAGCGCTATCTTATCGATTTGCTCCTTGTATACTACTCCTGTTCAACATTTACATCACCAATACGTACAACGTATGGCTGTTGACTGTTCTTCTTCAGTTTTTGACTGGTACCAAGAAGCATACCCTTAGTTTTCCCCTTATGTAGGACCATCTTATTTTCTTTGCACCATTTTTCAACATTTTTTAGGTCATTGTTCAACTTTGTGGCAATTACGCTGGTGGATTTATCAGATGTTTGTAATGTGGTATCATCTGCATACAAATCAACATCACAACAGTTTAAGTGTAACACAAGGTCATTAACGTATAATATGAATAGAAAAGGGCCTAGTATACTGACCCTTGTGGAACCCCAGAGTTGACTGCTAAAGTGTCAGAAGCCACCTTTCCAACTGATACTCTCTGACATCTGTTAGTGAGGTAGGATGTAATCCAATCCAGAGCTTTATCGCTCAAGCCATATATCTTAAGCTTACGCAATAGCAGATCATGATTGACTAAATCGAAAGCTTTCCTAAAATCAATCATCACAGTCCCAACAAGTTGGTCATTATCAATAGCCTGTAACCACATTTCAGTGAGTTTTGTGAGAGCAGTTTGGCAGGAATGTTTTGGCCGAAAACCAGATTGATTTTCTGACAGTAGGTCATGAGCAGAAATAAATATATAAAGCCAGTTATGTACATGTTTTTCAAGTATTTTCGAAATAGTTGGGAGAATGGAAATGGGGCGATAGTTTTCTGTGTGATTGACAGACTTAGTTTTATGAAGTGGGTATACCTTGGCTTCCTTCCATACCTGAGGAAAAGTGCTGGTTGTAATACTAAGATTAAGTATCTTGGTTAAGGAAGGGGCAATAAAATATGCACTCATTTTGAGGAACTTGGGGCTGATTCCATCAAGTCCTGTACTCTTAGATGCATCTAGGTTGTGAAGGTAAGTAAAGACATTTTCCGTCGTTATTGGAGGTATAGAGAAAGTGTTACCGGGTGGCAATCTAGATGAAGTAAACTCCTTCAGCTTGTCCAGTTTTGGTTTAGGGTCCAGACTTTCCCTTTGTAATAAACGTTCAGCAGTATGAATGAAAAAGTTGTTAAATTCATTTGCGATATCCTGGGGATGATGAAGATGTTTGTCGTCTGTAATTGGATCTGTTGGTGGAGAATTTGAGGGTGTCATGTTTAATTGATTTAAAACTTTCCATATATTATGACTTTTGTCTTTGTTATTTTCAATGATTGATTTGAAGTGATCTTGCTTAGCTTTATGTATAAGGCTGTTTACTGAATTCTTAACTTGTTTGTTTTCATCAGATTTTGACAATTTATTTCTCTCTGCAATAGCAGACACAATTTCTTCAGATAGCCACTCTGGCTGTTTCAAGCGCTTCACTCTCCTCTGCCTTACAGGAGCATGTTGGTCTAAAATAGCTAGGTAGGTGTCAGTCCATGCAGCAAGTGCATCTTCAAATGAAAATGTACTTGCGACTGTCTTAAAAATCCTTATATACCAGCGCATGCGCGTTGTTTAACCAGGAAGAACGACAGAATAGTCCCTGTTATTGTCAGAGGAGTTGCACAGGCCAGCAAAGAATGTGTACTTGGGACTGCCTTAACCCTCCTTATTCACCAGCCCATGCAAATATGAAAATATGTAGCATTTGTGCTAATTATACAATATATTTCCTTTAAGGAGAGGCAGTCGGACAATTTGGAGCCGCGATTTAGAAGAAATATTCAATATTTATCATGGCTGCAATTTAGAAGAAATATTCAATATTTAGCATTTGTGCTAATTATACAATATATTTTCTTTCGGGAGAGGCAGTCCGACAATTTGCGTTTGCGAGTTATCATAAATATTGAATATTTCTTCTGGCTGCAATTTAGAAAAAAATATTCAGTATTTAGCATTTGTGCTAATTATACGATATATTTCCTTTGGGAACAGGCAAGTCAAAGTGCTAACTAGCAGTAATCCTAGAAATTATCTTCAAAGTAGCACACCCCTTTCTAAATATCACTGATTTTAGAAATTATTTGCAAAGTAGCAGATCTGCTAAATAGCATGCGAGACAATAATAACCATTCCTGCACCTTAATGCGTAGAGCAGGGCCCTATCCATCCGTCTCCATGCTGCGCTGGCCCCATTCATACCACCAGCCCCGGACTACCAAACCGACGGTCCAATCCAACCCCATACATAAACAAGGGCATCACAGGCCTGAGTTTAGCTGAGATATCGCATGCTGATAGCAAAATACTTTTGTTTCATTAGTAGTTGCTACACACTCGAATATGAAAGTATATATAGTTTAGACTCGGGAAGATGATAGATCGAGGACTGATTAGTGCCAGGATAATATGACTGGGTCGCCACGATATGACTGAAAAAAATGTTGAAAGCGACGTTAACATATGGCAAGCCAAAGTGCTTTTTATTCCGAATTTCCGATATCGGAAATTCAGTGACAATTTTCGATATCGGAAAAAGAATTTCCCATATCGGGAATTCAATTTCCCATATCGGAAATAGAATTTCCCATATCGGAAATTGTCACCGAATTTCCGATATCGGAAATGAAAGCTGGGAGCTTTACAAAACCTAGGGGTGCATTCCACACCTAAATGATGTGCGGCTAAAAACAGGCATGTGTTCGGATCTTCGGCCATAAATAGATGTAAAATCTTCAAAAAAGCCTTGTAAAAGTATATATTTTCTAAATGGTCACACTCGTGCCCTTATTTCAGGAGACTTCTGAGCTATTGAAATTAAAAAGGAAAGATGTGCAATCCTCCGTAACCCTTCTTCAACTTTTCTGAAAAACTCCATAAAATATATGAAAATGTGTCAAATTCTACCCGCAACTCAGCGAAAACGTATGAAATGATTTTCTTTTTATGTATGTTAAAGTGTTCCCCGTCCAAAGGACAATTTAAAATGGCGAAAAAAAAATAGGGGGTCGACCTACTCGTTTTTTGTAAAATTTTATGGCCATAAAGGAATCCTCATTTTCGCTTCCCGAAAAAGTGCGGATTTTGATCCGCCAGATATTAAATTCCGGACACGATTAACTCTGTAGAGGCGAGTGGGTGCGATCAACAAGCAATTATTATATCCTCGTTTGGAGAAATGGTTACGTCCAGCAGGGTGATACTATAGATATCAGTTAGTAGAAACGTAAGAAGAATTACCTTGCTGTCAAAATCGGGCGACCTTCCCTAATAAGGAAGACACCACTTTGTACGAAACCGTGGCAAGTGTGGAGTGCACCCTAGAGTTGCAATTTCCGATATCGAAAATTCAGTGACAATTTCCGATATCGAAAATTGCATTTCCGATAACGGGAATTGAATTTCCGATATCGGGAATTGTCCCCGAATTTCCGATATCGGAAATTGCAATTCCCGATAACGAAAATTCAATTTCCGATATCGAAAATTCTAATTTCCGATATCGGGAATTGCAATTTCCGATATCGGGAATTGCAATTTCCGATATCGAGAATTCAATTTCCGATATCGGAAATTGAATTTTAATTCCGATATCGGGAATTCAATTTCCAATATCGGGAATTCAATTTCCGATATCGGAAATTCTCGAATAAAACGCACTTTGGCTTGCCATATTAACATCTTGTTCACTCAGTTATTCACTGAGTGCGGAGAAACGTTCTCTAGGCACGGCAACAGAAAGTGGTTCATACTGAGACTGAGAAGTCAGGATACAATGAACCACTGATGCAGACACTGATGTAGAAACTGAGTGTCTATCCGCTGATAATGACAGCTGGTGAGCAGATGCAGAGACCTGGTTCCAGGGAAGCCTGTACAGAGACGAAAGAAACCATTTTCGGATCCTATTGTATCGAGAATGTCGGACAGATTAACTTGCAACTGGCGTACATGCACATGCGCCCCCACATCAGAAAAACATCCCTCTTGATCTGATAGATTGCACAATCGCGATCGCACATTGACGTCACCGTTCAACACCCTAGTTTTACTAGCGTCAATACGCCACATTCGGGTCAAGTGAAATTAACAAATAGTCAAAAATTCCAGCCCGATTTTTCAGGCACCCGCGGACTGAAAGCCATGTGACCGAAAGTGCGCAATGCCCGGTGATTCGGAAGTCATGTGACCAGACCCGCGCCTGCGAGACGCGCGTCACTATTTACAATGTTAGTCAGCGGGCCGCCTTTCCCAAAAAAGTGGATCTGACTGACAAAACAAACTTTTTTGTAGCACTTGGATTATATATTTGCACAATAACTTAATTCTGCTGTCTGTAAAGGAATGACCATGGCTTTAGAAGCAGAATGTGCATCAGTATGAAGCTGAACAGAGCCAAAATATCCAACACGAATTTCAGACTGATATTTTAATACAAAATTTTAGATGTTTCATTTTCGACGTACATACTTGATATTCAAGTGGAATAGCAGGACAGATTTAAAGTGGCCATGAAAACCAAACGGACATCGATCTATTTCGACTTTTCTTTGAAACAAATATAAAAAATTGAGAAGATTTACACTGGTTTAGCAGTCTGTTATAACCTAAATAGTTAATGCTAGGTTAGTAACGTAAGCTGATACACTGTTTTGTATTACAGGTGTGTGTAACGGATGTTAACGAATCACAAGGTGTGAAAACTACAAATGAATTAAACAAAACTTACGGGCCGGGTAAAGCTATATTTGTGAAGTGTGATGTCACGTCCCAAGAGGATATGGAACGTAAGTATTCAAAGTTATATAAATTGATGAGGTCATTTCATCGCAATAGTTAGCAGTAAAAATGCTGCCGCCACAAATTAACGAAAGAAAGAAAAAAAGTCTTAAAAAATATAATTGCAATACTGCCATCTTGAATTGTGCCATTGAACGTCTGGTACTGTGTTTCACAGCACTAGATAATACAAGAAAACTTATTGATGCAGATGCATCAATGCCGGCGGAAACGTTTGTAGCTTATAATCTGCGTATTACAAGCCGATTACGTGTGCAACTGGTGAATACAGGTCACGATGCACCATTATGGTTAAAAAAAAACGTCGATTTGTTTGTTTTCATTAAAGGTTTGACTAATGTAGTTCGCGCAAGGACCCATCTGGAAAGTGTGGGGTTAGCCGGAAGTTAAGTGCTTGCTGGCAAAATGTGCACATGAACCGCATGTCCAACTAGGACTTTGAAAGTAATGTTCTCTGGTTGACGTATTAAGTCACTTCACATAGCCTGATGTAAGAGTTCGCGATGTGGCATTATATGGGATCCATCATCAAGCCACTATTTCTTTATTGATGTGTCATTGTAAATTAAGCCTAGATCGACTTTCTCTACACATCAATCCGGTCCGCGTGTTTTACTGTTGCGAGTTTTTAGTAACTCGCAGTTCAATATCTCAAACATTTTGTTGCAGACGTACAGCTGAATAACTTGATCATGTATGGCCATCGATTTGGTCTCTCAGCCATAATAAAATAGTACTAAAGGACATTTATTCGATGAATTCATTATAACAAAATTAATATTCATGTGTTAACCACGAACGGGTGATACAATCCTGTCGTTTTACGATATGAAACTAGTTGGATCACTCCACGGCACGTCTGTGAAGTATGGCTCGAGAAAACACAAGATGGCCGCTCCCATGTTTACCGAATTCAATCCATCAATTCCCACATGTTGATGTTGTAGAGAGATGTGGATGCAGTCATTTTTGTATCTTCGATTCTCTATATTCTTTCTTAGATGCATTTTCCAAGTGTACGGCAGCCCTCGGCCGACTGGATATAGTATGTAACAATGCAGGAATAGGCCACGAGAGAAAATGGAACCTCACGGTGGATATCAACTTAGTAAGTTAATGAACGTCCCTAAACACACAAAGCAAACACGTTGAGATTAAGCTGCAGCACTGTTGCACTCAGTACCTGGCAGTACATTTGCAGAAATGACAGGGAAGTATGACCGTAGTTGTTGTCCGTGTCTAGCGTTAGTTAGGCGCCAGTCGCATTGTCAAGAATTAGGTGGAGAATGCCGGCCAATGACCACGAATATTTTAATCTTGTCGATTCGTATCAATTCGCCTGTAGAGGGCCTCTTTGAAACTGGCTTACGAATCTCTTACGCATGCTGTAGGTCCCTTGTACGACAGCCATAAGCATTTAACAAGATTCATCAAGAATGAGTACGCATGCAGTACGATTCAATGAAGAACGTCGTACGCATCAACACGACAGGCCGCGAACCCACTACGAATGCTCCGTAATCTGCTACGAATAAGTACGTATGCAGTACGACGTGAGTACAAATACAGTACGAACCTGTTACGCTGTGACATGACCCCCCAGGAGTAGCCGCAATCTTTGGACAGGAGCAACCAACATCCCTCTTGTACAACATCTACAACAGGACTGATCCGGAATGTGGATTCCCACCCCCCATATACATGATCCATCTTCTATGAAATGTACAACATACGATAGTCTTCGCGAGAGATCGTGGAGCAATCCGATGCAATCGTACGAGATTCTTCAGGAAACGTAGCGCCAGAGTGGGTATTCGTAGTACTGTCACGGGTATTCGTAGTACTGTCGCCACACATCGTGTTGAATTCTTCTCAGAATCGTAGTATGATCGTACAAGAAGCGTAGAATGCGTCCAACAATCGTACAATGCGTACATCATTCTTGCCGATATGTGACCGAAAGAACTACCACGACTACCCACGAATATACACGATAGGAGGAGAATGCATGCGAGAACGCAGTAGGATGGCGCCAAGAATGCCATACGTACACCATTTAATCGTACTTGGTCGGCGAATGTTTTGAACATTTCAAAACTTTCGTACTCCCTCTGAGAATAGGCAAGAACGGTCACGATCTGCGACGAACCCCGCAAGATGCCTGTACGAATTGTCAAGAATGACCACGAATTTCCAGTTCGCGGTGATTCACCGATCCAATTCTTGACAGTATGATCGGGGCTTAATGCTAGACAGTCGAACATAGCTATTTTGAGTCCAGCTGGTACCAATGTCACAAATGTAGACTAATCAATTTAACTCCGGTATACTCTCTAAATACTACTGTGTACGATTGTGTACATTCACATTTATGTGTTGCTGAAGCGATTGTTGTTGTTACAGTGTACATTGGAAAATAATGAAACGTATATCTGAAGGTGCATGTGCAGTGCAATTTGTTCATGGCAATAGCGGGTGGTTGGGTGGGTTCAGGTTCCTGTTGCTTCAATGCATTTTGCTGAGAAGAAACAGGAACTTGATAATGTGATGTCCAGCACTGTAATATCACTTGTCTTTATTGCACCATGTAAGCGTCCTGTCTGTGTCTTGTGCGCTGTCCTCAGTGTTTTATAGGGTGAATGGAGGGTGTCTGGTCCCATGCTGCTTCAACACAGATTTCTTCTTTGAAGTAGCAAGAACCCAACTGGGCTGGGTGGTGCTTAGTTGGTTCGTCGTGATATAGCTGAAATAGTGTTGAAAGCGAAGTTAAATTCTATTCACTCACTCTGTTCATGGCAATACTGAGAGTGTATGACTGGTAGAGAAGTAATATAGAAAGATAAATCTCTTAGCATTTCTTAGCAAGTGACGTGACTTCTGGATCGAGGTAACTTGAGGTTACTTGACTTGGGAGCTCACCGAAACCGGGGATGTCAAGTACATCATTAAGAACACAACTAACCACGTCACGCGCACAACCACGGCACTGCGTTTTGCAGACGCGTGGAATTACTTAGCATCAAACTAGAGTCACGATCAATGGGTGAATGTGGACGACTGTGCCCAAAAAATTGCCACTTCCCATATTCGTACATGACCAGCCTGGACCGTTTCCAAGAGAGCCTCGATCGGTCTTTTACAAGATCTAAAAGACAAAGCTTTGCCCGAAATCACCTACAATGAACTCTAGGTATGGGATCGCAAGGATTTTCTCATCTATTGCATTAATTTAGACGTCGAGCCATTCCTCGAGGCAGCAAAGAAGATGCTTCAGTTCTAAGAGGGGAAAGAAGAAAATGTCTACAAAGACTGTGGGAGTATTTCGGGACTGACGTTGCCATCTCAAATTCTTTTCGCTCATCTCACAGAAAGATATATATGCACACGTAACTGAAGCAGAACATTGGGGTGCACTGAGTATCATCTCTGAGTATCATCTCTGTTTGTGACAATATTATTGGATTGGACGCTAATGCTTCGTCTGTCATCTTTCGTTCATATGCCAACCCAAGCCGACAGGACGTTATACCCGTTGGCTACCTGACGGTAACAGATTGAAGGCACAACGCTCGACGAAA
This sequence comes from Hanleya hanleyi, assembly GCA_036873755.1. Lineage (NCBI taxonomy): Eukaryota > Metazoa > Mollusca > Polyplacophora > Lepidopleurida > Hanleyidae > Hanleya > Hanleya hanleyi. The sequence goes on from JAVTVY010012671.1 coordinate 8,810, forward strand.
CATGTCGCGGAAAAATGGCTTGATTGGGAAGGACACCAGGCCGGCATTACCATCTGGGAGGAAATCTTATCGGCGAAATCCCGTGGATGGGTTAGCTCTCATCGGTCAGAGACCTAACGTATTCCAATTCCTGGACTGTTAAAGACGCGGCCACGGATGTACACTTACGACCGATGCCCACAGCCACCGTTTTTACAACGAGCGACGAGGACTTAGTCCCGGTCTCGGAAATTCTCAGGAATTGAGATACGATAGGTAATCCGCTTTTCCGTGTTATTAGCTTGATGGCGGATGGAAATGCCGCGCTGGTGTCCTCAACCAAGACATTTTTTCGTGGCATGTTTCATCGAGCGGTGTGCCTTGAATCTGTCGCCGTCAGGTAGCCACTGTGTATAATGTCCTCCACGACAGATACGGAGAATTAGCGTCAAATTCAATAATTTTGTCACAGATATTGTCTTCCCTTCTTCATGGTAGTTCACTGTTCTGATTCAAGCACGTGTGCATATCGGCCTCTTTATGTGAGTTGATCAAACAGAATGTGGGCTAATCTTGGAATAGATACAGCTCGATGTAGAAGTTGAGTTTCTTGGAAGTGACTTTTGGTATGGGCACAGTCGTACACTTTCACCCATTGGTCGTAGCTGTAGTTTGGTGCTAAATAATTCCAAACCACAGTGCCATGGTGGACAGCGTGACGTGATTATTGGTGTTCTAATTGATATACTTGACATCCGCGGTTTTGACGAGGTACGGGTATAGGAAGGCTTTTATGAGATTCAGATAATAGTTTTCCGAATTGAATCCCAGCACCGGTAGTTGGCCTAAGTACGCTAGATCCCGCAGTTTGAGTGTCTGGGCAAACAGTTTCGGTCGCCGGAGAGCGGGCAGTGTATAATCCTTCTCTCCTATATTCAGGTAAAAGGCAGTAGCTTGATCTTCAAGGATGGCTCCCATATAGCTTCTTGGATGAATGAGTTCGACCAGGCGGAAATTGTTCAGATCTAGTAATGGCCCAAGTAAACCGTGCTGCTCCAAAACAACCCATGATGCAATGCATAACATTGACAGCCCTTCTCAGATCTCTACATCAGAAAAGGCAATGACCAATGACATGCATGGAAGTTTGTTTTGGGACAGCAAGTTTGACTTGGGCCCTAGCAATGGGCGTTGGCGATGAAAAACATTGACGGATGGTTGCCCAGTGGCGGGAAATGTTACTTTCCGGGAGAGTGACCGGGAGAAGTTCGCCGGGCACGCTCGTCGGATCGGCCACGAAACACACAGCATCGCTAGCGTGGGGCTCTGATAGTGGATCTACCTCCGCGGGCCCTGATTCTTAGGGTATCCGTGGATAGGACCGTCCTTCATAGAAGATCCGTTGATGTCGCAGTTGACTGGGATCAATCTAATTAAAATTAAATCCTATCTGCTCCCCATTTGGATACTGTCGCTTGTAGGATCTAACAGGCTTGCAGTAACTCGCGTGTTAACCAATCCCGAGAACGCTTCATAGTTCTTTGAAGGGAACATTGATGACAAAGAATTTTTGGTTGGCTCAGCCGAATTAGCCGGCTCGCTGGCAGGGTGTCTTTTCATGTTGCCGCGGTCCCGACATTGTGGCGCCATAATACGGGGTAAATATATAGACTGATCTTCAGTGTAAACATTGGGGTAAATGATCCACAGTTAACCTATCTCCCCTCCCCGACTGCAAATGGATGAGTTCAGATGCGACCATGATGTCATAATGCTATTAAATATCCATGGTATGGGCGCTCAGAACACTAAATTCAATTGAAATACGCAAGATCCTATATAGCGACATGTACGATTGGAGAGCATTGATAGGATATTAATTTATTAAGATTGGACTGGGATATTTGATGACTCGATCGCATTCTTCACATGTCTCAACCGGTGGTGCATAGCGTGTCCGTTCATGGCGACGTAAATGCTCCAGACGCTGCAATGTCTCCATGCAGACCGTACAGGTATGCCCGGTAACAGGACCGTGAGTGGCAGATTCATGGCGATGTAAAACATCCAGAGAAGTAACGGACTATTCGCAGAGGGTACAGCTACACAGGGCAACATAGCCGTGGCTTGTAGATTCACGGCGACGTAAAGCATTCAGTCGAGTAAAAGATTCCGAACAGATCGTACAGGTAAACATCTTGGCTCAGTGGCTGATACAGGGTCTGCTGAGACGATCATAGCGTATCCACGTATAGTTTAGTCTGCGGATTGGCTGCTCGCTCCACCGCCAATCACACGATCCAGGTAAAGCATAAGCCTTGGATGGGCTACGCATGCTACCCCAAATCAGATCAACCATGTAGACTCACTCAAATTTAACAACATATCCTACATGTGCACACCATGACCCCCGTCTCTATTCAATCTATGGAGATGCTGCACAATTTAACACCAGCTCACATACACCCTCATACTTGTCATGTGGTACTAGCCCCAGCATCTCAATTATCCTACTATCCTCTATAAACGTGTTGAATCAAACGCAACACCAGGTCCTCCAGCCGTCCAGCTGTTAATCTTTCTACCTTACTCTATTAACCTATTGAACCCATTAAAACGAATTCAGCACCAGGTCCTCCATGACCGTTATTCAACTACACGTCATGATCCCCCGTTCAATGAACACATGTGCCTATTCATGTGCTTAGCATTTCAACATCATGTCCTACATAAAGCAATCGGCATGACCATAAGTGGCATTGCACTAGAAGCTCGCAAGTCAGGTGACCTTAAGTGACCTCGCGCCAGACGTCACATGATCACAAATGATGTCATCACCGGACGGGACGTCATCAACCCACCCCATTTCCACTCCATGTTTCCCACCCCTACTCCAGAAATACTACGAGTTTAACCCTTCTGTACTACTTACACAGTACCGGTAGGTTTTTAGAGAGTAACTGTGCAACGGAGGGGCTCAAACAAACATGTCTTATTTCTCACGGTCACAGGAGATACTATCTGATCAAGAACAGATCTACAGTTGGCTGAGTGAATACCCCATTATGGATATGGTTCGCATGGTATTAGAGGAGAGTTACTTTCACCATTCTGTTTTGTTATTAACTATGTAGCCTGATTGAATAGGGTTCAGACGAATTTCTATGAATATCTTGATATGTCGCGGCAGACGTCATATCGTCCAAAGGAACGGATAAGTCAAAGACATTATTTTTTGTTTCAGAAAGGAACTATAAGAGGCACATTGTTAGGGGTTGAATATCTTCGCAAAGACAAAGGTGGAAATGGGGGTATCATCGTCAATTTAGCTTCCGCGGCAGGTTTGTCTATATTCCTCTTTCTCCCGAATCAGTGCTATCTTACAATTATAACGGGTGCATTTCTCAAGAAAATTTCTGTGGATGGTTGAACATCAGAAAATTAGAAAGACATTAGGCCTTTGTGTATAAAACATGAATATTATATAAACAATGAACCCTCTACAATGTGAGTACTCTTGTGATAGCAAAACGTTCTCTTGCTGCCCCCCCCTCCCCTCCCCCCTGCCCCCCATCCCACCTCTTCCCCCGCCTTCCTCTTCCGTACCCAATCATCACAGATCTGTTTGATCCCCAGTGCTGGAATTTGAAGAAAATTGTGTTGCATTATTATTGTACAGGTTTAGTCCCAGTTCCATTTGGTCCAGTGTACAGTGCTACAAAACATGCAGTTGTGGGATTAACACGAAGTTGGGCTGTGAGTATCACAACATCGTACAAGGCAATCCAGTTATTGTTTCCCAGTTTTCAAAACATCTTGAAATTATATATTCAAGTTTTTCTTGAATTTACTTGAATGAAATATTATGCCTGCCTCGTGCCAAGTGTTACTGAAATGGAAACATTTACAGGTTCTATCTGCCCATGGATTTCTGATAATCACAAATATATGTCCCGTATTATGCCAATAAATACTTTTCACTGAGAAATGTCGTCTTCACAAAAGCATTGTGGAGAGATCAAGTGGGTGGAAGAAATGAGTTGGGAGGATATTGACAAAGCGAGGGAGTGTGTGTGTACAGTAGGTATATCAGCACAGGCCCTCAAAACAAGAGTTTTTTGTGGGTGGTGGTAATAGTGTGAAGTGTCGAAATATGGGGTTAGGTATAGAGACTCCATATTCCTACGAAGTAGGCTACCATCTGCAAATTGTCAGTGAGTGAGTGAGGTCCATCTGAATCCTTTCGTCGGCAAAATTAGGAGAACCGTTGACATTAGAACCTTGATTTTTTGCATGAAGGTGCATTAGGGGACGGTTACCAGCAAATTCTGAGCTGACCTACTTTTGATGAAAATTTCTGGTGATTTTTTTTATGAAAATCACTGGTGATTCTGACTTGGGCTGTGCCCATCTTAATAGAGGCAGCCAACTTGGGGGGGATTTGCCACTCAGTGCGCGTCGGAGTCCTAAGGCCTACCCTACTTCGTAGGTCCTGTGACTTTAGTCACATTGTCATGTTTCGACACTTCACACTATTACCACCGCCCTCGCCCCCCCAAAAACTCTTATTTTGAGGGCCTGTGCTGATATACCTACTGTACATACACACGATGTGGTGCGAACTATCATACCTACTGTACATACACACGATGTGGTGCGTACCGTCATACCTACTGTACATACACACGATGTGGTGCGAACCGTCATATCTACTGTACATACACACGATGTGGTGCGAACCGTCATACCTACTGTACATACACACGATGTGGTGCGAACCGTCATACCTACTGTACATACACACGATGTGGTGCGAACCGTCATACCTACTGTACATACACACGATGTGGTGCGAACCGTCATGCCTACTGTACATACACACGATGTGGTGCGAACCGTGATACCTACTGTACATACACACGATGTGGTGCGAACCGTGATACCTACTGTACATACACATGATGTGGTGCGAACCGTCATACCTACTGTACATACACATGTCCATCTTTTGTGCGGAATGGTATCATTATATCTTTTCATATATTGATGTAGACCCGTTAGGGTCTGATGACCCTAGGGTCATCCAGATATAGGGGAGCTGTAACTCTTGTAACAGAAAGTGCCCGGTTTACTCTTGCACAAAACAAAGTTCTTGCACTGAAAGAAATAGTTCTGAAGCTTTTTCTTCTTGATAACCTGTTTTTTGTCTTTTGAATTCTTTTTGTTGTTCTTTTATGTAAGCTGAATATAGTAGATGTGTTTTGATGTTTTTTCAAGTGCTCAGTTGTTGTTTTTGAGGGTTTGATGTTTCTAGGTAAAAGTATGTCATCTGCTAGACCAGAGACTGTCGTCTGCTAAACCAGGGACTATAAGAGGAAAATGCTGGTTGATTTTTGGTCTGTGTATGTCACAATTTTTTCGACATGAAATGACTTGTTTGGTCAATATTAATGTATATTTGTTGTATACTGCATTTCCAATTTCATGTTCCTCTTCACTTTCCTCATTTCTTTGTTTTCACTGTGTTTGAAAGGAAATTTTGGCAAATGAATTTGAGAGTTCCCTCTCCTTGAGACCCTCTTCAGCAATGTGACATAGCCACTGAAGCCAGTGGTTTTCCTGTACATTGTACCTGCTGCAAAGTGTGGGTAGCTTTCTAGGTCAGTTCTTCTGCTGACCCAGTTTTGTCAGCTTTAGCAACTAATATGTACAGGTAGCTTACTCAGAGTAATATTGGCCATAAATTCTTTTGTCATTAATCCATGATATGGTAAAGAGTTAATTACCAACAGCTTGATCAAGTGTCATTACAAGCGTCTAGTCCGTCATTCATAATCCAGCCGTCGTCCATTAGAGAATATCCGCGTCCAAATCCAAATCCTCTAACCAGCCCTCTTCCTTAAAGAATTAGAGCATTTCCACAAAGTGGATGCTTTTATGTTTTCATGAGAAACAGCTCCGCCGGATTCGCCGCCGCCGCCGCGACTTTAAACGTGAATATCTCTGAAATCCTCTGAAACCGTTAAATATTTTCGGGTCAGACTTTGTGTGCTGTCTGCTTAGGCCTGGGAAATTTGTCTGGTTGTGTTTCGATACCCGCTGCTCACCACTAGGTGGCGTTGTAGTCAGAGTATAGGTAAACCTGTCTCTGACGATTTCGTCTGAACGGCTTGTCTGATTTCTTTGAACCTTTATTAGAATGGTCTTGAAGGATAGTCAATGTGCTGAAAAGATTTTGGTGTAGCTGGCATAACTATAAATTCAAGTTTTTTGCGTCTCAAAAAAAAAAGTTTTTCTTGAAATGAAAATTAACCAATTCGCTTGGAGAAATATTTAAAAACTGTTCTATTCTAGGTTGCCAAGCATAAATATAGGATTGCCGACATGATAATTCCCTTTCGGTGCGAACCAATTTGCCATTTAAATGAAAAATCTCATTTATCTGACTTAACATCAAAACCTCCATAACCATTATCACGGTTACAAGTTTTTTCTAAACTCTTTATGTGCCATCTCCCTAGAGCTTTAGATTTCACCTGCTTGTTTTTCGTGGCATTTGGTCGTCACTAGGTGGCGCTATACACATGAATGCAGGTAAACATGTGTAACTTCATATCTTCTGAACAACGTGTTTGATTTCCATGAAATTTGGGTATAATGATCTTGCAAGATAGGCAAAGGACTGACACGATTTTGGTGGTGTTGGCGAATCATGGAGATGCATTTTTGCATCTCAAAATAATATTTTGTTTTCACAAAAATGGAAATTTGCTTTTTAATCAGGGAAAAGTACTTCTATTTTTCTGAACATGAATGTAACATTCCCAGTGTTATAATTCACATCCCTTGTAAGACAAATGGCCATTTTTTTAAATATATGAAATTCTGATGACTTGAGTCCAATATCTACATTCCCCAGGCCACATCTGAGGATTTTGCGTCATCTTGTAGTTTCGTGATATTGTTCATTGAGTGGCACTATAGGCAGTAAACTTTTTATTGGCATTTCATCTGTTCATGAAGTTTATTATTGTCAGACAGACAAAGGATTTTTTGATTGAAATTGAAGGGCCACTTCTCATACAGATTTTGCAGCCCATCAACATAATGCTTGATTTATATCTCATTATACATTCGTGTTTACAATTACTAATTTTGTTAACATTATGATTTTAAAATGGATTGAAAGGACATTGGTGCTGTTAGCGCTGGCATATACATGTGGCATAGGGTATAGTCAGCTAAATATATCTAAATCTAGGCTACATCACCCCCTGCTTACTAGACCCTTCCACATCCTCACACATGTAAGATTGTAGATGAAATGCAAGAGCACAATGTGGGGGATGAGAGAGAGAGAGAGAGACATTTATGGTTTTAACATTGATAATGGGTGTGATTAATTATGTATGTTTTACAGGATTAGTCCTCATCTCTGGCCGTACATGTACCTTGGCAGAATATGGGTTTGTCATAGATATAAGATCGGTCATAATTTTTAGGAGTGGCAAGTCGCATTCATGACCTCTTATTTTCTCAGAATCGAGCAAAATAAAAGCCAGGTCAGCAGTCCTATATTTCATCTCTTTTGAACAAAGATGTAAGCAAAACTGGAGAGACGCCCATGTTTCATTCCCTCGAAGACAACCAAGAGATCATTCTACAGCATATCTCCCTTATAAGCTTGACTTTTCTATGAACAAGACGAAGCATGCATCCGTCTGTAAAGGGCCCTCGGTGGCCGAGTGGTGTAAGGCGCTTCGCTGGTGACCGCTAGCCTCACACCGCTGAACCGGCACGGGTTCGAGCCCAGCTGGTCCATGTGTGAAAGTTTATCAGTTACTTGCCGAAGGGCGATGGTTCTCTCCGGATATTCCGGCTTCCTCCACCAACCAAACTGACTGTCACCATATGAGTGAAACAAACTTGAGTGTGACATTAAGCCAAATTCCCTCCCTTCCCCTCCCGTCTGTTGCTGTTATTTTCAACGAACCGTTTGAGCACTATTTGTTATGTACCAGTACGGCGTACACAGACCTGGATGGAGGATCAGGATTGCTATTCAAATTTCAGCATCAGCTCAATCTCCAATGATGCATCACTCGATTTTGAATCGTGCGAACATGAAACTTGCCAATCTTTTTGCGAACAGTGTCAAATGTTATTAGAAGGGAGGCTGGGTAACCAATGCATTGCACCGGGTCAAGCTGTAACGTGCAGAATTCTAGTTCATTTGCTTCTGGTATTATTTTGATAAAAATAAAATACTTGAATATTTAGGTTTTGCCTAAAAACCGTGGTGAACCGTGATGTATGCTGATGATCACAGGCATGACAAATACCAGTCGTTTCTATGATTCCCAGACATCGATATATAAAAAAGCCTATAGGCTCTAGTTCCAACTGGAGAACTCTCTGTATAAAATATGTAAACTCTATCTTGTTCTATATTCAGTGTCATCTGGATGGAGAAGCTATGGGTATAAGATTCTGTACCATGTGCCCATCGTTTGTCGATACACCTTTGGTACAAATTGATGTTGAAGATGACGGCAGAATGTATTACCCAGAGAGGGCCGCAGAATATACGAAAAAAGTTGGCATCATGAGGTGAGACTGTGGGTTAAAAAAAATAAAAAATACCAGGCCTGGGCACGTTAAACCACTTTTTCCCCAATCCATCTATCTTGTTTTTAAATCAGCAGTGTGATCCTGGTACACTTGTCAGATATACTCCTGGTATACACAACGGTTGACGCAACCAAAATGGTATTCCGGAAATCGTCCGTCAAAAATTGGAAAAAATAAATATGATGTTGCAACTTGCCTAATAAGCCAATCGCGACAATTTCTGCCTTTTCACAATGATTGTCGTTTAGTTCAGTGATATTAACACCTTCGGACGGCACGGTTTTCTGATGTTATACCATCTAACATATTCAGACTTTTCGGCGGGAGTAAGCCGTTTTATATTCACGCACGCAGTGTGACTGTTTGGAAATGATGCAATATTTGCATCCCGATAATGTTTACTGTACTATATTGGTCCACGTAACACCGTGTGTAATTACTATGGCCCTTAGCCACAACTATTCCTATCAATAATGCCTGCGGTTGATAGTCACAGATCGCGTTCGTTGATCTTCGTGTAGTACAACCTGTACCGTATAAATATTCGCCCTGATACTCCTTACCGCTTATTTTCTGGAAGCTAACTCCTCCTTCGCCACGGTTGTCGCTTTTATTAACTTTTCCAGAGCAGATGATTAGCTGTACACGAGCCGTTTTGACAGCGACCCCCACCTCCCCCATACGGTAGACGCCATGTTGTGTATATTCTTGGATCATTAAGCATGCGCACTTGGACAGACATGCACAACGTGGCCAATCTAGCCCCAGAACTCACTTTAGCTGCGAAAACTGACCTCTGGCCTAGTGGATTTCTGGGAGCAGAAACGGAAACGTCGCACCTGTTTGTTTACTTTCTTATTTATTCTACTTTTTATGTGTTTTGTACTCTGTCCCAAATGGGATGCTCAGTGCAATAAAGAATCTTATCTTATCATACGCACAATTAATTTTCGGCGGAACCAATCTCGCATTCGTCTATTTCCGTATTGGCGGAAATTAGCCCAGTTGCTGAGTTCTGGGGATAGATTGCTATTATTCAACTAAACATAGAAATAGTTTTGTATAATTTGAATGAATTATGTTCGTTTGGTTAAAATTAACTGAATTTCACAATAAAATGCGCCCGGATCTCTCGATTATCAAAGGCACTGTTTTTTAGCCGGCTCACTGCGTGATCGTCATACGCTCCCCATCGGTGGGGATTTGTGCGTTCTATGTGAGAGGCTTGTTCCGCCAATACGGAAATAGCCGAACGTGAGTTTGCAACATGGCGTCTACCGTAATGTGGGGGAGGTGGGTGTCGCTGTGAAAACTGCTCGTGTACAGCTAATCAACTTCTCTGGAAAAGTTAATAAAAGCGACAAGCGTGGAGTAGACGGAATTAGCTTCCAGAAAATAACCGGTAAGGAGCATCAGGGTGAATATTTATACGGTACGGGTTGTACTACACGAAGATCATCGAACGCGATCTGTGACTATCAACCGCAGGCATTACTGATATGAACAGTTGTGGCTACTATGGGCGTGATCTTGAAATTGTTTCATCAAGCTAGCCACCTGAATGGATAACAAATGTAGTTTGAAATTCGGACGGGATTTATATAGCGCTGATGTCAGATATAATATTTCGTGATATTATATCTGAGTTTACTAAGATTGGTATTATTCATACCCTTGTTGCACTTGGACCGTGTTGTTTTCTTACTATACAATAAGAGAATTGTTTTGAATTAGGCCGATATATTTGAAACTTTCTTTTATGCTGATCAATTTCAATTATTCAAGAATCATAATTAAGGCGGACAATTCTGCTCGGATCATCACATTCAGGGGAGATAATTCAACATGGATACCGTGAAACGTCCAGATTTAGGATGTGTTTCACAACTGTAAATAGCGACTTATTTTAACCTGATTTGACTTGCACCATCCCATGAGTCGCGATTGTCTTGTAGATTTGCCACAGCAAATCACACGAGTTTCGTACCTCATACGCCGGTAGGGCATACGTCAAACCGGGTGTAAGTAAGATGCCGTTTCCACTCGGTCATTTATTATATGCTAAGGGACGGTTCATTTTTTACCGGGGGGGGGGGGATTCCGGTCAGTAGGCCACAAAAAATGTTTGGTCCCCCCAGACTGAATGTGTAAATATTATGACCCCTCCCCCAAGAGCAGACAAGGAAAATGTTGGTCCCCCCCACCCCCTCCCCACAATTACTCGAAAATCAGAACGGTTCTATCTTTTCATGATGACGTACAGGCTAAATACAAGATGTGGACACTTGAGCAACTAAGAAAATCTAGTATGATGATGATGCTAATACAAGTACATGGCTATATCATCAGTGGCGTCGGAACGTAATTGAAAGTGGGGGGGGGGGAAGACACTATCACAGCACAACTGGCAAGGGTCCAGGTGCCACCTAGGTACCGGAAGCTCCGTGGTCCCAGATCGCCGGAGATGCCTTCTGAGCCTTTTCCCGGAAATAAAACTGATCATACTGCATGCAAATTTATGGTTCTATTTTCACGATTTTTTCGCAATTATAAGCACGCATCGATATTGAAAACATTGCACCTCATGCCTGCATCCATTTTACTTTCTAGTTATATTTAAAACATACAAAAGGATGACTTTTAGTTCTTTGAAGGGACCTCAATATGCCTACCGATACGATTCATTCACACAAAGATAATACAAGGAAATCCTCACAGCCCAACAGGCGAGGGTCCAGGGGCCGCCTAGGCCCCGGAAGCTCCGAAGTCCAAGATCTCCGGAGATGCTTTCTAAGCGTTTTCCCGGAAATAATGTATGCAGATTTACGGTTCTATTTTCACATTTGTTTCGCATTTATGAGCACGCATCGATATTGAAAAAATCATAATTCATGCCTGATTCCATTTGACTTTCTAATTATATTTAACACATGAAAAAAACATAAAAAAACGATGACATTAACATCATGGAACATTAGAACCAGTATGAAACCGATTCAGTTACAAAAAGCTAAAATAAGCGGTCCTCAGATCCTGACAGGCGAGGGTCCAGGGGCCGTCTAGGCCCCGGAAGCTCCGGGGGTTCAGGTTGCCGGAGATACGTTTTACGCGTTTTCCCGGAACTAAATCTGAATGTTCACAATGTATATAGATTTATGGTTCTATTTTCACATTTGTTTCGCATAAACACGCTTCGATATTGAAGAATTTGCCTGACTCCATTTGACTTCCTGGTTAAAAACAAAAACAAAACACAGGCCTGCAAGTGGCTCACAGTGAAAATATATGAGAAAATATAGGAGGAAATTTGCCAAAATATAGGAGAAATATAGGAATTTTCTTAATAAAATATAGGAAAATATAGGAAATAAGGAAGTGTAAGACAGGTCACTACTACATTGTATATTCCAAATTTGGTAGTTTTTTGGTGTTTAATAAAATTATTCCCAATGGCCACGTTCTGCTGCTTGGTTCAGGAAAAAGAAATTTAATTTTTTTTTGAAATGTATTTTGCCATGACAGATCGACTTATTTCAGAGCATTGGTGAAGGTTTCCATGAGAAAAAGTAAAAATATAGGAGATTTTGAGTAAAATATAGGAAAATAAAGAGGAAAATATAGGAGGCACATGAAAGCCTGAAAACAGGCCTATAACACACCACTACAAGTCCTGGCACTCTTATCTGTAATTTTTATGTGGGAATATGGTCAGTTAGGAGTGCCGGTAAGTGTGGGGGCGGAGGGGGAGCAAAGATATTCGGCCCTCCCTTAAATCAAAAGTGGGGGGGGGGGGGACCCGGGTCCCGGGTAAATGTTGAACATAGCTTAAAACATGATTTGTCTTCAAAATGTACTTGTCGCTGAATTCCTGAATGGATTCTGGATCCTGTACTGACACAGATTTATCATCAAATGCTTTTCTCAACTGTGCCCTTGGCCGATTTTAAAACATTGTAAAACTTATGATGATTATTACAGTATAGTGTGAGTTAAAGAAACATTCAAGTATGTATGATTTATATAACAGTTTAAACCACAATTAAGTTTAAACAATTGTTTTTCACACTTGAATGCACACTGGACATACATGTACACATACACCTGGGTGTGTGTATTCAAACAAACGTAACTTTAGTTGGTGATGTAATCAGGCTGAACTGCCGGCCACCCACCATGTTTCATAACAACAACAACGACGAGCTTTGATTGCCCAATTTGTTGACAAAGCGGCTTTTATTATGCTTGTACAAACGAGTAAAAATTAGACTTGATGACTATACTTACGTAAACTACCAAGGACGTCTCCATTAGTGAGAAAATCTGACGAAACGAGGCGAAATACAATACCCGCCTTCCCTCCTGCACATGTTTACAGTAGCAGACAGCTAAACCGGAACAGACCAAAGTGCCGTGAGCGCTAGCGCCACCTTGCGGCCGAAACCGGCATTAGGAATAGCGCAAAAGGCGGATTGTCGATGTCACATAAGTACAAATTTGACTGCATGTACACTCACAGTCTCCATCCTTACCCGTTATCTACTATAGTTCATTAGCATGACACCATGGTTAAAGCACTGAGCTCAAGCTTACCAGTCCTGATGGGCAAGTTGTGTAATATCAGATGGCTGCTAATTGATGGATATAAAGAACAGGCAAATTGATAAATAAAGCTGCCCAGATCTTTATTGAGGTTTATAGCTGAATCAGGGTTTTAATTCTTCATTGGGATTATTTATACAAATTACAGAAAATGTTTGCAAAATAATGAATGTAGAAATTTTGGTCCCCTCTAAAAACAAAATTCGAAAATTTGGGTCCCCCGTCCAGCTCATTGGAAATTTTTGTAATCCCCCCGTTGATCCATCCGACCCCCTGGTAAAAAATGAACCGTCCGTAATTCTTAAAAAAAATAATAAATAAATAAACACAGTATATATTTTCCAAAACAACAGACCGGTATACCGATATGATTCGCCCAACATGACGTGACGTAGGTGAACATAATTACAGACGATACAAAATAAAGTGAGGGGTCGTCCGATAACAATCACGGTGTTCTATCACAGTTGAACAACTCTGACGATCTTTAGGTCCCTATTTACCAGTTATAGCCCATTCTGTGCTATTCAAATCGCACAGCAAGAAAAATGGTGTATACTAAAAAAAAAAAAAATAAATAAAACCTGTTGAGCATAACACTATTTATGCACCCAAAAACCTTTATTGGTGTAGGCCATAGCAATTATTTTGTGTTTAGCCCGTATATCTGTTGTTAACAAAATATGTTGACTCATTTTTAACACCATTTATTGGTGTTGATCACATCGTTATTTGGTGTTGAACTGGGCTCAATGCCAGTTTTGGTGTTGGTATCGGTCAACATCATTTCTCACCACTTTAACGTTCATAAAGTTAGATCGCGGTTCGCAGTTCGTTACTCGGGACCAGTCATTCAGCGACTCATACCAGCGCCCCTAGCAGCGCCCCCTGGCGTCATATTTGGGATATGAATATGCAAAGATATAGAGCATGCCATTCCCGCTTGCTATACCGAGTTTGGAGTTCAAAGTACTCATAATAAAAAAAAATACAGATTTCCATATCAGAGGTCTTCTCGAATAATGAACTGCGAACTGCGAACCGCGGTCTAACTTTATGAACGTCCACTACATGGTGTTGAAAGGTGTTAACACCAAAAAAGGGTGTTGGGCCAACACCATTCTCTGATTGTACAGGCACCCAATATTCTGTTTCCCACCAACTGTCACGAAGAATAGCGTAACACGCCGATTCTTGCCTCATCATATTTCCGGCTAGGCTAGTATGGCTCTTCATTGGATGAATACGCGATGTTCCGGATGGAATATAAATATTTCATACAAATTTGTTCATGTTTGTTTCTTCTCTTACAGTCCAGAATTTGTTGCTCAGGGATTTATTCAGCTTATAGAAGATGACAAAAGCAATGGAGCAGTTATGAAGCTGACAAAATCCGAAGGAATACAGATGGTGGATTATTCAAAACTCTGAAAGGAAATATTCATGTGACTCAACCATCCACTGTGTCCATAGTTGTGCACGTTCTTTATTCGTACTTCAGTGATTCATTATGGGACAGGGGATAGGGGGTATATGGTGTATATAAATGGTAAATTTCAGTATATTTCTAGATTTTTCATTTATATGGTAAATTATCCAATAATTCGATCCCTATATATTAACCTCCAAATCTGTCCAATATATATGGGGACAAATTTCGGTCACTCCGACGTATTTGATAACTTGTTACTGTATCTGACAATCTGATGTATGGAGACATGTGACCAAATCTCGGACGAGGGCATGCTACTGCATGTTACGAAATACATGTGGCAGTATTAAACTTTGACACTTTACATAGGTCTGTGTGCAACTGACAGAAACGTTACCTCATCAAACAATATGTGATATTATGGAAAAAGACAAACTTCTGAGCGTAAACATGTTCAATGCACAAGCTTTCGACTCTTATGCCGGAGACTTCATCAAGATGTGATATTATTTTACAGATGTAGTTGTAGCTCATTTTAGCTCATAAGCTGTCCTCATTATCTGGGGTTAATATTGGTCTTCTTTGCAACCAAATTAGTGTTGCATGTAGTCTTGTGTTGAAGTATCGTTCTTACGCACTTCTCCTTCCCTTAGCTACGCAGATCGAATACACGTAGATCTTGTGTGCGTGCCACCCCTTCGTACTCTATCATGTCTATACGACAAATACACATAGCTACCAAAGATAATTCAGTCTTTTGTGGAGAGGAATCACAACGAGAATCACTGATAATTAAAATAGGTTAATTTTATTAAATTTATAGAAGCCATTATATTTACGATAATCGGAATTCGCAAATGCCAGTGCTACTTGTGTAGCCTACTTTTCATGGAATATGAAAAATAGTAAAAAAAGTTACAGCTACATGTATACGGAAAGTCTATATACTTACTGCTAATTATATGTAAAATATGAGAACATATCTTACAAAATCTATATTTTTGTATCTGTTTAGTTCTCTATTCTCTCTTGATGATTTTTGTCTTTGATTATCTTGTTTGAAATGATAGAATTTTACAAAATGATGTTTTCTATTTTTTCGATTTAATGTTACTCTTATGATACACTCTTAAAACCCTAATGTTAGATTTAACATCTAGAGTGATGGAGGAGGGAAAACACTGTGTTGTATTCACTACTTTTAAGTGTTGGATATACAACAGATTAAAATGTTGCATTTAACACTTACATGTTATAAATACAACACTTTCTAAATGCTTTCCCTCCGCCAACACTCTAGATGTTAAATCTAACATTAGCGTTTTAAGAGTGTAGAAGGTGTATTTGTAGACTATAATGAGGCACCGAAATGAAGATAAGTGCCTTGATATATCGTCCAAATCTCTCCAAGGATATGTAATTTTATCTCGTGATTAAGATATTATACATTTATTGGGTGTACAAAGCTAGCCATATTTGTAAAATAGTTTTATTATGTGTGTGCATGTGATAAAATACTTCTGTATGATACGTGTATCTCTATGTTAATAGTTTGATAAACCATACTAAGCGAATATTGTTGTAATGTGATTTGATTAATAGTTTCAAATCGTCGACAAACAAATATAACATATAACGGTGGACAGTATGAACAAGTACCGTCGCATACAGTGCTGATCACGCACTAGCATGTATGTAGGACTACATTGCTGATCACCGTATTTAGAAGATGTACACGGTTCACTTTTTAATAATATCAGTGCTCAAACTGATTAAATCCATTTAAAATTTGGATGACATCCAACGAGCAATGCATACTGATTAATTATACATGACAGGAAGTACAGAAGAGTGCCAATCAAGAGGATACAGACAGCTTGAAAGCGAAACTTCGCTGAAAAAAACATCATAGTTTCACATTTGCGTATACCGTATCTCGAAAAGTAAGACGTCCTGCTATGAAACAGATCTATCCGAATAACGACCGTCATTTTCCATGAATGAATATCATTGAATATTGTCCATAACCACAGAAGAAATGTGAAAAATCCCAAATGGCCTCTGTCGTATATATACGGTCATCCACTATAATCGCGGGTGGTCGGGTGGGTACAGGTTCCGGTTGCTTCAATGCATTTTGCTGAGAAGCAACAGGAACTTGATAATGTGATGTCTAGCACT
The DNA here is from genome assembly GCA_036873755.1 of Hanleya hanleyi. Classification (NCBI taxonomy): domain Eukaryota; kingdom Metazoa; phylum Mollusca; class Polyplacophora; order Lepidopleurida; family Hanleyidae; genus Hanleya; species Hanleya hanleyi. Next base: position 25,632 of record JAVTVY010012671.1, read on the forward strand.
GTAATATCACTTGTCTTTATTGCACCATGTAAGCGTCCGATCTGTGTCTTGTGTGCTGTCCTCATTGTTTTATAGGGTGGATGGAGGGTGTCTGGCTCCATGCTGCTTCAAAGATTTCTTCTTTGAAGTAGCAGGAACGCGAATTCGCTGGGTGGTGCTTAGTTGGTTCGTCGCGATATAGCTGAAATATTGTTGAAAGCGACGTTAAATTCTATTCACTCACTCACTTGTCTTCATTGCACGATGTAAGCGTCCTGTCTTTGTCTTCTGTGCCGTCCTCAGTGTTTTATAGGGTGGTTGGAGGGTGTCTGGTTCCATGCTGCTTCAAAGATTTCTTCTTTGGAGTAGCAGGAACGCAACTTGGCTGGGTGGTGCTTAGTTGATTCGTCGCGATATAGCTGAAATATTGTTGAAAGCGACGTTAAATTCTATTCACTCACTCACTCCACTATAATCAAGTTTCTCCGAGACCGGGTACTCCCAGAAATATATCCTCGAATAGTGGCTGCCATTTACTGTAGCATTAGGCTCTACATAGTTATGGAGTCCTTGCAATCTATTCATATGGGTTTTCCACTTCCAGTAGCTTCAGCATCTAGCATCGTAAATGGATGGAGTAAAGATTTATCCGCTACAATAGAAGTGATTTCTCGACATTATGTTGTTTAGATTCCATCGTTGATTTTTGACTGTATATTAGTCTCAATTCTTCGTGATGTTAGTATCTGTTTCGCAACCTCTGATTCGACATCGTATCCCTTCGTTAATTGAACAGTCCCCCGCCGAAATGGCAGCAATATTTTTTAGCATTGTTGATCTCGGGGGATATACATAAAAGAAGGCAACTGCTACTTCATAAGCGTTGGATGTGGAAGGGTCTTTCTGCCTTCCCAAGTTTTAAAATCAACTCAGAACGGTTGACTGAACGTTGATTGCTTCTGTAATATAGTTTCCATGCAGTGAAACATGGAAATTATGTAACCGAGAAGCAACCATCTGAAGTGACATCTCAAGGCATATTATCTGCAAACCAAATTTGACGAGAAACTGAATGCATCCTCAACCTATTTTCCGGAAACCAAATTTTAAATTTGCCACCAGGTATCACCACCTGTAGGTGCAAGTGGGCAAAACGCAATCCCAAGCATCATCTCATGACATGGTACATGTATCAGCATACGGATTTTGGGAAGAATCTGAAGAGGAGTCTTAAAGTTATTGCCCGGAAACCAAGTTTAGATTTGTAGGCGCAAGTGTGCGAAACACAATCCCAAGTGACATCTTATGACATATGAACACCAAATTTGAGAAGAATCTGATGAGCAGTTGTCAAATTATTGCCAGAAACAAATTTCAGATTTTCCCACCAGGTGTCGCCACCAGTATGCAGAAGCAGGCGAAATACAATCCCAAGGGACATATCATGGCATGATATCTGAATACCAAATTGGAGAAAAATCCGATGAGCGAAATCAAATTTAGATTTGACACGAGGTGGTGCTACATGTAGGCGCAAGTGGGCGAAACGCCAAACTTTCGGAACTCAGTTGTAATTAATATAATAAGTCACATGTGTGGACACAAATGATTCGTGCAGAAGCTTTAGGGTAAATCATATGATGTGGAATACAATTATTTGAAAGCAAAAATGAAGGAAATGTCCTTCATTTAATATGACACGAAAAAAAAAAGAAAAAAGAGGGGTCGGTATTCCACATTATACATCTGAAATAAAATATGGTTCATGCAAAAGCTTTAGGGTAAATCATATGATGTGGAATAGAATGATTTGATAGCAAAATTTAAGGAAATGTTGTTCTTCATTTAAGGCGGCACGAAATTCAAAACTAGCAGGGGCCAGTTATTTCATATTATACTTCTGAAATAAATATGGTTCCTGCAAAAGCTTTAGTGTAAATCATATAATGTGGAATAGAAGGACTGGACAGCAAAATTCAAGAAAATGGTGTCCGTCATTTAAAGCGACATGAAATTCAAAACTAACAGCGAGAAGCGGAAGAAAGAAGAAAATGACAAATCCCCAGGGATGCCTAAATTAAAGAAAGTATTTGGAAGTTATCGCTTGTGAAGAATTTGAATGGAAACCATGGACATGCATAGACTGGGTACCCGTCTCTATTAATAACGTTGGGATACATATATGCAGCGAAGGATGACGTAGCGTAATGTGGGTTAGGTATCCAGACTAGGACATGCACAGAAGATTGGAACAAGACCCAGTGGCGCCACCTTCAGGTGGATCTTGCTGAAACGCAATACCAACCCATGTCTGGTCACAAGGAGTGTATATGCTAAATTTTGAAGGAATCCGACAAAGCTTTTGGAAGTTATCGTCTGTGAAGAATTTGAACAGACAGATACAAAGAGAGCAAGACCTATTTTAACTGGAACGGACACGAAGAAGCGAAATTCAATGGCGCCACCTTCAGGCAGATGCTGCTGAAATGCAGTAGCAACCAGTGTCTTGTCGCAAGATATGCATATGCCGAATTTCGGGAGAATCCGACGAAGCATTTGGACGTTATCACTTGTGAAATTTTTTAACAGGTGTCCACGGACACAAAGAAGCAAGACCCATTTTGACGCAGGGGCGCCACCTTCAGGCAGATGTTGCTGGAATGCAATACCAACTGGCGTCTTGTCGCAAGGAATGCGTATGCCGAATTTCGGAACACTCCAACAAAGCGTTAGGAAGTTATCGCTTGCGGAAAATTCAGACAGGCATGCACGGACGTACACGGACATCCACTGACACAAAGAAGCAAGAACCATTTTAAAGTCCCCGATTAAAGTATTATTATTATTTGGAAAATTTCACTTTGTGGAACCAAGTCATTCTAATGTAAGTGTCAAAAATTAGTATTATTATTATTTTTGGGGAAATAAACACTGCTATGGCAATATTCTTCATCATTGATGTCATATGTGTCAGGCCTTGTAATTTTATGGGGCTCAGCCCAGGTCCCAAGATTTATTAACCCAGTAAACAACAATCAATCCAAATCAATGTGTGGGTACAGCTTTTAAATTGAGATCAGCTGTTAGGAATAAATCCACCCTGTTGCCCGCCATAAGCAGACCTATCAACCTGGTGCAATTTTTGTCCCCCTGGTCCTGTATCATGGTACATTTACAGTCCTAACGATTTGGAAAATGGTCTCAGCGAAACTCAGTGGTGCCACCTTCAGCCAAATGTTACTGAAATGCAGTACACAACAGCGTCTTCTCACAAGGAATGCGTATGCCGAATTTCAGGAGAATCCAGCAAAGCATTTGGAAGTTATCGCTTGTAAAGAATTCAAACTGACATCCCCGGACACAAAGAACCAAGATCCATTTTGACCCCGTGGCGCCACCTTCAGGCTGATGTTGCTGAAATGCAATACCGACTGGCGTCTTGTCGCAAGGAATGTGTATGCCTAATTTCGAAACAATCCAACAAAGCGTTAGGAAGTTATCGCTTGCGGAAAATTCTAACAGACATGCACGGACGTACACGGACATCCACGGACACAAAGGAGCAACCCAGTGGCGCCACCTTCAGGCAGATGTTGCTAAAATGCAACACCGAATGCCGTCTTGTCGCAAGGAATGCATATGCCGAATTTCGGCACAATCCAACGAAGCATTAGGAAGTTATCGCTTCGAACACACATGCACGGACGTACACGGACACAAAGAAGCAAGAACCATTTTAAAGTCCCCGGCCGCGTTGCGGCGGGGGACAATAAATAGGCTCGCTAGGAACCAATCTCACATGGCTAAAAAAATTGTCAGATATCTATAACTTCTTAGAGCATGGGGTACATGCTGTTGAACATGGTATATATTACGATCATTAGCATCATGGAAAATGGTGTAGTTCGATTATGTCACTCAGTATCTATAAAACGCGTAATCCATACCTCGATCTCTTTGGCTTGGAAGTTGAGGAAGAATGGTTCCGCTTTCTTTATACTGTTCTTGGCGGTGCTTGAACATTGGCCTTCTAACGCTGTCTTTGTAATTCTGTTTTAGCCCGCTCTACAACTTGTTGACTTAAGGTGATATAGAAGTAATCGTCGCCATGACCTTGTCCTTTATATGAGGATCATAAGTCTCTTTTCATTTTTAGATTCTGAAGGTTGACCTATTCACACACACACTCACTGAGAAAGGCTTCTCTTCTCAGGCAAGATCCAGCCAGGTCCAGATAATATAATATAATTTGACACACGTCGCAAACGGAATCATCTGTACCCATCATGGTAATGGTTTAGTAGTGACGATGTTTGATGGTTTCACCAAGAATGCGAATAGTCTCCTCGACATGCACAGTAATAGTATATGTGTATATGTTATTATGTGTATAATAGTATATGTGTATATGTTATTATGTGTATAATAGTATATGTGTATATGTTATAGGTCAAGCTCAGTCAATCTCAATAGGCTTCCATTCAATTACCAGTTGCATATGTACTGTACTCTGGAGAGCCTATAGTTATGATCCCTTGATATATTACAATAACTCGAATTTGACCTTCATAAAATTGTTCGTCATTCAAATTGGAAAGGTCGTCAATCCCCAGATGCATATGTGGTATGAACTTGGAGAGCCTAGATGTAATCCTTCAACAGATAGAGATGGAAGAGGCGTTCAATAGGCTCTGCCTGTTCGCCGATCCCTGTTTCCCTCGTGAAATAAATATACTGTTTAAATCAACAGATGTCACCAATAGTAGAAATTGACGTTGATAAAATAGGTCAAGGTCATTCATCTCCAATGAGCTTCTGATCCATCGTCAGTTGCATATGTGATTTTCGAAAGCCTGATGATAATCCTTCAGGAGATATTGTGTTAACAAGGAAAATGGACAAACACAGACAGACGGAACACGCGGACAATACTATTTGGTCAAAATTGGCCCAGGATAAAAAATCAATAGGCTTATTATTCGCCATCGCAGTTCATATTACTGAACTGTACATATAGCATAAACATACCAGTTCAACGGTTTGTGGATTATCGACCGCAGTGACCTCGACCTTTGACCTCAAAATGAATAGGGTTCCTCTTTGCTTCAGATGGATAAGGTATAGCCAGAGTTTGGTATCAATCCATTACATGGAATTGGCAATATCATACAGCTTACAAAGGTTAACAGACGGACTAAAAGTTAAGTCGCTATCGCATTATACGACCTCGTCTCACGACTGGTGTATACAAAGTTCTTCCCGCCGCAAGCGGCTCATCGAAAATAATTTAATACTAGCATCAGATCCGACATTTACTAATCAGCCGTCGCCCACAAAGAATTTCTGCGCCCATCTTCGGTAGATCATATCCACACAATGCGGAAGCACCACCATCCAAGCAAGGCTCCTTTGATACTACATTCCAGGTTCACGACATGTCTAACCCGAATTCCTGAAAAATACTTTGCCTTCCCACGAAATTCATTGCTAACTCTAGTCCTTGCTTGCCGTGCGGGAATTTTTTACGAGATGTGCCTTATTGGCTTGGTTCCTTCCATTCCTGAGAAGTACTATGTTTCAAGTCCCACCCATTATGATAATGAGGCACGGACATGCGTACTACGCGATCGGACCGTTTGAAGTGAACGGAGCGTACGCTGTGGGGGGGATTACGGATACGAGTAGTGAGAAACAGAAAAATATATTAGTATTTGTGGATGAGGAGGGAATATGTGGGTGGTAAATGTCGGTTGTGACCTTGGGCCCAGGGTAGATTTTAGAGCACACGTCCTTGAGGTTTGCCGGGTTACCATTCGCGACTGCTCGGCTTATTCCGTTATAGTACCTCGCGCTTTAATGCTGTAAGGATTTTGCACCTTTCCGGTGTAAACCGTAATCCGCCGCACGTGAAGCCCACCAAATGCTCTAATATGTGTTTCCGCTCACATGGTTCTCGTTGTATTTCTCCCTTATCAGAAGATAAAATATATATCCAAATGAAATGGATATTTCCTTGATTCTACCCCCGAAGGATCTCTTCTAAGTTCAGGTGTTTCTCCTGGTTTTCCGCCTCAATCTGATATCCATGGCAACAGAAGTCCTACAGCTGACATGCGCTGTTCGGAGTTTTGGCGTGGTACTGTGTGTAACCCGGGATATCGGGCAATTTCACTGTCCGATGTAATAGAGACGAAAACACAGATAGTTCAATTGAAGAAATCCAAACTTGAACATTTATTTACAAGGAGAGTCAGGTCTTGTATTGGTTATTTCGACGCAATACCATTTCATGTATTTCAACAGACAGTACCAGTCCACTGGATATTTAAACCCAATGCCGCTTATCGGATAAATCAACACAGTACAGTAGTCCAACACCAAATAGTTTACCGGGTAGTTCAGCAAAATGTGGTTTACTGGGTGGTTCAACACAACATAGGTTACCGGGCAGTTCAATTAACCGTAGGTTACCAGGTAGTTCAACACAACGTAGTTTACAGTATAGTTCAACACAACATAGGTCACCGGGCAGTTCAATTAAACGTAGGTTACCGGGTAGTTCAACACAACATAGGTTACCGGGCAGTTCAATTAACCGTAGGTTACCAGGTAGTTCAACACAACGTAGTTTACAGTATAGTTCAGCATAACATAGGTCACCGGGCAGTTCAATTAAACGTAGGTTACCGGGTAGTTCAATAAAACATAGGTCACCGGGCAGTTCAATTAAACGTAGGTTACCGGTACCCGGTAGTTCAACACAACGTAGTTTACCGGATAGCTCAATAACTCAGCAAATAATAATACGTCTCTCTCTAGTCCCGAGTTCGCATGCTCTACATTCCCTGGCTGGTTCCCACAGGCAAGGTTTGGTTACCTGCGAAATATGACAGCAAATGCTCAGTACAGTTGAGCGAGCAACATTGCACGATCAACAATGCGGTGGCGAATGGGGTATAACAATTCACAATATCAAAAATAAAAATAAGCTTCCCTATTTCAAAGAAGACAGATATTTTGTCTTATCAAGTTACACTCTACTTAAAATGTATTCACATATAAAGGAAATAAAAATAATATTCACTTTATAGTCTACATGGCAGAATTCAGCAATTCCAATGTTAAGTTTACAATATCCATTATATAGAACAAGGGAGACAATTCTGGATTATTTCACCAAACTAGAACATGCTCAACTTTGTGTGATTTCTTAGTAATCAGTCAAATGAAGAATTATTTCTATTAACAATCATTATTTAGGCTTTCGAATGTCATAAAGACTTCACCTAAAAACCTCAGAAAGCTGTGCCTAGAACAGACTTCGCTTCAACATGATCGTCTAACAACAATTACTATTACTGCAATGGCGCACGTGTTTATGCTGAGGGGAGTCAAAAAGACTTATTTCTGACTAATTCATGCATTGTCGTCATATAATAACGACTTAATTCAGATCTTCAGAATGTTAGATTACAAGTTACGGCATTTAGATTGGTAGAATTACACCCACCTGCGAAATATGACAACAAATGCTCAGTACAGTTGAGCGAGCAACATTGCACGATCAGCAATGCGGTGGCGAATGGGGTATAACAATTTACAATATCCCGATCCCTAACGATGGGGCACGCCCCCACAAGGCGATGAATTGCAACACTTAGTTATCTCCCCTAGACCATTACCAATCATACAGTTTCACAATAATACAGTCGAGCTTGAATAAAAAGAAAAAGAAATGGGGGTTAGTACCATAGGTACTCAGGAAATATATACATACTCCAAAATATGACCAGGCCACATTCGACCCTTCAAAAAAAATGTCGTCCCCGACATTACACTACTGACACATGGATGAATCTATAGTTTCTGTGTCCATGAATAGTCAAATTATCCCTTCTCAATTACTCGGACCACAGCTTCACAGATAATTTTCACACAGTCTATTTGTTTGAATGTTTCTTTCAAAGAGAGCAATACTTTAACACGCTGCAGCCAATCTGGATCAGTAGCGAGCACCTGAACATTCACAATATAGTCACCGCTATTCCACCAAGCAGGTGGCTGTCGCTGTCTCTTAGGCCGTGGTGGTGTATCTTCCATTAATTGATCTGGCTCAGATGCGTCATCCGACTGAACCGCAGTCTCAATCTCCAAGTCCTCTACAGTTCCTGCATCAGGGATAACAATGACTTCTGATTCTGGCATTTCCTGGGGACCCAATACAACAGATCCCACACCAGACTCCTCAATCGAGCTGCGAGAGGTTGGTTTGCCAGTCTCCAGAGTAAAGATCGCAGCTGGCATAGTCCGTGTCGGGGACTTCCGATCCATTAGCATGGCTCCTAGTTTTGTAGCCTGTTCTCCGACGAGATGCTACAGGTGATACAGTTTCAGCTCCAGGCGTAACTTCACTATCCAATGATAGTGCCAATGGCAGGAGGTGGTTCCGGTGAAGGACTCTTTTTCTGCCTTCCTTGTCCTCGCGCTGCACCAGATACACTGGAGTTTCCTGGTGGGATTGCTTGAGCACCACATATACGTCCTTTTCCCATCTGTCGGCAAGTTTGTGCTTACCCTTGAGTCCCAACTTTCGATCGAGGACCTTGTCACCTGGCCGTGGTAAGCAGCCTCGAACTCTTCGATCATAACCTTTCTTAAAGTGAGCAGATGATTTCTTTGATGTTTCGGCAGCAGCCTGGTAAGTATATTTGAGCCGTTGCTCCAGATCCCTGACAAATCCCTTGTAATCCTGCTTCCCATCATCACCGGAATGGTCAAGATTCAGAATGACATCTATTGGTAGACGCGGCTGTCTTCCAAACATAAGGTAGAATGGACTGAAACCAGTTGAATCATGTTGGGTGCAGTTGTATGCATGAGTCATGGAAGAAACATAGCTTTTGCAATCTGCCTTCTTGTCCTCAGCCATACATCGCAGCATTCCCAGTAGAGTGCGGTTAAACCTTTCAGTGATTCCATTACCCATCGGGTGGTAGGGAGTAGTTCTCGATTTTTTTACTCCGGCCAGTTCGCAGAGATTACGAAGCACAGTACTCTCAAAATGTTTGCCTTGATCGGAATGGATCCGTTCTGGGAAACCATAATGAACTATGAAATGTTCGTAGAACTGCTGTGCTGCAGTTTTTGCAGTTTGGTTTCTCGTGGGAATAGCTATCGCATACTTAGTGAAGTGATCCGTGATGACGAGTATACTGTTGAAACCACCTTTCGAATCCTCCAGTCCTAAGAAATCCATTGTAACCAATTCAAGCGGTTGGCTCGTGGATATAGTCGTCAGAGGTGCAGTCTCCGTGGTATGAGGTGTCTTGGCTCGAAGACATCTTCCACATGTCTTCACACGACGCTCCACCTCTTGTGCCATTCCTGGCCAATAAAAACGTTCCTGATACAGGCGTTGTGTCCTCTCAATGCCCATGTGTCCCATTTCACGGTGTAGATGGTGAAATACAGAGTCTCTGAAAGAAGCAGGAAGAACCAGCTGAAGTTTTGTCTCGTCATTTACAGTCATTTCACGGTAAAGGACACCATCGTTGATTTCCAACTTATTCCACTGGTTTAGCAAAGTCTGTGAACTTGGAGGCAATGACCGAGACTCCGCTGGAGAAGGCTTTATCTGCTGTTGCACAAACCGTCTAACAGGTTGGATCACTGGGTCATTTGATTGCTCCTTCTCCCAGTCAACATTGAGTGGAGATGAATCTGGCATAGGGTCAATGGCCTGGATACTCAGACACATACAATCCATCAGTCCTTCTTGGTCAGTATCCCTGTCAGCCAGGGCATGAATCACATCCGTGGGAACATGTTCCATGTCATCCAAATCGCTACGACGAGGTATCCTCGACAAACAGTCTGCCTGGTTTGTAGAAGATCTCAAAGTTGTACGTGGCTAGCTCCGCCAGCCACCGATGCCCAGTAGCATCAAGTTTGGCAGTCGTGTTGACATAGGTGAATGGGTTGTGGTCTGTTGTTACTATGAACTTGGCGCCATACAAGTAGTCGTGGTATCGCTTGGTGACAGCCCAATACAATCCCAGGAACTCCAGCTTATGGGTACTGTAGTTCAGCTCTGGCTTCCTCAATACTCGGCTACCATAAGCAATAACACGTGGCGGACCTAAACTTTGTTCTTGGCAAAGCACTGCTCCCAGGCCCAGCTTGCTCGCGTCAATGCGGAGAAGGAATGGCCGCGTGAAGTCTGGATAGCTCAACACTGGAGGAGATGTCAACAAGGAAATCAGTTCCTCAAAAGCAAACTGTTGTTCAGGACCCCAGGCCCACTGCTCCGGTGACGGTGTCTTGCGTCTTCCACACTTCTTCTTGCATGCATCAGTTCCAACTAGCAAGGATGTCAGTGGTCGGGCAATTTTAGAGAAGTCCTGGAGAAACTTTCTGTAGAAACCGGCAAAACCAAGAAATGTCTGTACCTCGGTTACATTTACTGGAACAGGCCAATCTTTCAGTACCTTGGTTTTCTCAGGGTCACACTCTATGCCATCCTCAGAGATTATATGTCCCAAGAACTTGAGTTTCTTCTCCAGGAAACGACACTTAGATGGTTTGAGCTTCAGTCCCGCCTCAGCAAGTTTAGCAAATACTTTCTTCAGTATCTGAAAGTGTTCCTATACAGTCTTTGAGTACACTACAATATCGTCAAGATAAACCAGTACTCCTTTAAGATGTAGGTCACCCATCACCTGCTGCATAAGGCGCTGAAATGTTCCTGGGGCATTTGTGAGCCCGAATGGCATTTGGTTACACTAAAAAAATTCAAGCAGTCCCACCTTGAAGGCAGTCCGAGCTTTATGTTCCTCGTCCATTTCAACCTGCCAGTAACCACTTTTCAGGTCCAGTGTCGAGAACCAGCAACTACCAGCCACAGCCTCCAGCGTTTCATCCATTCTGGGAATATAATAGGAGTCCTTGACAGTCCTCCTATTCAGACGACGGAAGTCAATACACATACTTAATTCACCAGAAGGCTTTCTGACAAGTACAACATTAGATGCCCAAGGGCTATTGGATGGTCTGATAACACCACACTCCAGCATCTGGTTCAAGTGTTGCCTCACTTCTTCGTACAGTGCAGGTGGAATGCGTCTTGATTTATCTTTGAAGGGGGTGGTATCATCCAGTTCAATGCGGTGCTTCACAATATCTGTTTTCCCGAGGTCAGTGTCCGATAAGGAGAAAACATGTTTCCACTCAAGTAACAGGGTTGTCAAACCTGTTAGATCTACATCGGGATCTCCAAAGGAAAACTTGTTCAGGAATTCCTCAGACTCATTTGCACCTTCATCAGTCTGAGTGAAATTCTCAACTTTCACTGGTTTTAAACTACAGGTGCGTGTTCCCGCTGGCAAAGTTACAGTCTTAGCACTGGTGTTGCATATACTGACTGGAACATGTTTAAGATCACTTGAGAAATTCATAACTCCAGGGAGGATAGATATTCCTGTTGGTATTCCCTTTGCTTCCTCCGTGACTGCGATCCCAGAAGCAAATGGAACTATAAGACGGGTGTGTCCTTCCACTACCCAGGTCTGACCACTCTGTATCGTTACGGTAGTCTGTAATTTTACATCTGCATATGTGTTTTTGGATCTTATCATGTGCCGTTTCTGTAACTGCAAGACTTTGATTGCCATTCCAATTGCACCTGGAAATGGACGCTGGAGAAACCTGGTTCCACACTTCCCTTGGAGCTGTTCTTGAAGAGTACGTAGCACGTTTGTTCCCACAAGCAATGGAACTCGGCTATTATAGGAAGTCTCTGGAACAACAAGCACAGGTACACAAATAGCTTCTTCTAATATGTCAACAGGTAACTTCACTTCAAGTTCAATAAATCCTAAGTACGGTAGCAAATGTCCACCTGCATTTTCTATCTGTAGAATATCCTTAAGGTCTTTCAGAGGAAGGGTGTTCATATTCTTCCTCCAAAATGTTTCAGAAATAGTAGTCACCATGGACCCTGTGTCCAAAAGGGAATGACACTGTTTCCCATTCACCAACACATCAATCTCGTTTGCAATCAAATCAGTTTGAATTGTTTCTTTTTCATTAAAGAGGCCCTTACCTGGGCAGGCTTCCGGTGGCCTCACCTCGGTCGCTTGACCTAGTTTTTTGTCTGATTGACTTGTTTGGTACTGTTCAGTAGTCGGCTTTGTACCTTTTCTGAGTTGGATGGGTTTTGACAGCTGTAAGCCATGTGACCGTCCAAACCACAGCGGTAACAGAATGATTTCCGACCCTTACTTTTATTTCCTTTACTCCCGCCAGAGTGGTGATCAGATTTGGAAAGTTCTGTTTCTATTTCTTTGGCCTTCTGTTTCTTTAGATCATCCAGCAGCTGTTGTAGCTGTATTGCAGTTTGTTTCCATTCAGCCTCGCGACTTTGAACCTCAGCTACATTAGCAGAATGAATTGTAACACCCTTTTTCTTCAGCCTCAGTTTCTTCTCTGTTCTTCTACATTCTTCTTTTCTGATTTTAATCAGCAGATCCGGAAAATTAGGGGGATCCTGGAGAGGACTCCAGTTTCTCAAGGAGGGCCTCGTCTGGGCATCCTCCAAGGAATTGCTTTAACAGCTGTGAAGGAACATCAGTACTGTTCAAACCATTTCGTTCTGCAGCTTCTATAATCAGCAAGTACAACCGTTGAAGATAATCAGATGGAGTTTCCTTCTCCTCCTGGTAGGTGCAAAGGAACTTCACCATTAACTCACCCCCATTCGCAACTGTACCATACAACTTTTCCAGTAATTCCAAGACCTGTTCTGCAGTGGAGCTTGGTAGCCTCGCCACTGCCTGTACCCCATCTAAGGCAGGACGGAGTAAACTTTGAATTAAGGTCCTCTTCTTCTCACCGTCACTGATAATCGGGTCATCTTGCTGGGCAAGAAGACGCCATGTCTCAAATTACAAGCGCCTAGTCCGTCATTCATAATCCAGCCGTCGTCCATTAGAGAATATCCGCGTCCATAATCCAAAGACCTATTCCATTTCCATATAACAGTATTAGCACCAAATTCAAAAAGACAATCATATATACATAAACATAGGCTTGTTTCCTGCAAGAGAGAAGCGGTCAACAGTTTTCAATGATGCCGGCAAGACATAATGATGTTCCAAAAATATCAAATCCGTATCGCTGATCAGTATTCTTAATCCATAATATTCGTTGTAAAGTCGCCATCTAAAGAATGATGTATCTCAGTCACGCTTTGATTGTGCCTGGTCATATGAGTACCATGAGGATCTTGAAGTACATGGGGTCATACGGCCCCTAGCCCCGAGTTAAGCAGAATCAGACACAAGTTACGAAACGTAACGCCATATATCTTGCACGCTACGCTCGTATTTTGCTATCAGCATGCGATATGTATCGCCAAATTTGAGAAACTTTGAGTGGAGGCGCTTGGTGGAATAGCCCTGTTTTATAAGTTTCTGCAACAATCACTTTCACTATTTGGCGTTGGTTTTTTACCAGAAAACAGTCGGAGTTTCCGGCGTCTGTATCCAACTGCATCGTTCAGCACTAATTGCTGCAACCTAGCTGATGCAGCACTAATACCATCATTACTCGCAGCTAAGTTTACTTGTACATGAGAAGGATCCTGATTTCTAACTGGTGTAGTTGGCTTCATGTGAAAACCAGGTAAGTGTTCCAGAGCCCCTTTTCTGGCCTCTGAATCCATGTTCTGAAATAACTTCTGAAATTCTTCAACAGGATCTGGTTTAAGTAAAGATTCCAAAAGTGTTAGTTGTCCTGTGTTAGGTTTGGACACAGTGACTACTTCCATTCCAATTTGGATTTCTCTCATGTTATCGAGGGCACTCACAGCTTCATCTAGTTGTCCAGTAAATGTCCCTGAACTATCCCTCATCTGGACTGTTTTTCTGACAGTTCCAACACTTTTGAAACGTTGGGATATAATACCCGGGGATGGGGCTACTGACAACCCTGATAGTAGAATTGCACAATCAGACATAATCATTGGCTACAGTAACAGTCACAAAAGGACAATAGCAAATATTCACTGCAGTGTTGCACAACTGAAAGAGAACAAATTAGCACATATGCATGACCATCAATACTAATAGATGAAAGAAAAGTACCAACAGTGAAATCTAGTGACGAGAATCAAAACAAATTGCTTCAATCTGCACACAGTATTTCCAGTAACACACTTACCATATGTTACTATAGTGTCCCACTTACTACTTTCTACTTGACATAGGGACCCACTTACTACTTTCTGTAGCAATATAGTGCTAATCACAATTTACAGTTCAAACCCATATTTCGAAATAAAGGTACTTCTCCCATCTATGAAAGTCAAGAGATAATGAACAGTTTATTCCAATTAGTCTCTGGGTAATTGGCATATACAGGAAAACACACTCAAGAAGTCAATCGGTTCTGGTGCAAGGATCACGGTGCCGGCAGGTCCCCTTGACACATTAACCCAACAGTCTGGTTTCTACTGGAACAGTTTATTTCCACTTCATTGGAACCAACTGCAGACAACAGAGTATATATTTCAGGCACAATGTTCGCTATCAGCAATCGTCAGATACAGCGCTACTTAATTAACTCAGTCACAGTGTCAGCTATCATCTATCATCAGATACAGCATAGTTATTTCAGCCACAATGCTATCATATATCAGCCGGGAATCACGTCGGGGTCACCACATTATGTAACCCGAGATATCGGGCAATTTCTGTCCGATATAATAGAGACGAAAACACAGATAGTTCAATTGAAGAAATCCAAACTTGAACATTTATTTACAAGGAGAGTCAGGTCTTGTATTGGTTATTTCGACGCAATACCATTTCATGTATTTCAACACACAGTACCAGTCCACTGGATATTTAAACCCAATGCCGCTTATCGGATAAATCAACACAGTACAGTAGTCCACCACCATATAGTTTACCGGGTAGTTCAGCAAAATGTGGTTTACTGGGTGGTTCAACACAACATAGGTTACCGGGCAGTTCAATTAACCGTAGGTTACCAGGTAGTTCAACACAACGTAGTTTACAGTATAGTTCAACACAACATAGGTCACCGGGCAGTTCAATTAAACGTAGGTTACCGGATAGTTCAACACAACATAGGTTACCGGGCAGTTCAATTAAACGTAGGTTACCGGGTAGTTCAACACAACATAGGTCACCGGGCAGTTCAATTAAACGTAGGTTACCAGGTAGTTCTACACAACATAGTTTACTGGATAGCTCAATAACTCAAGGAGAGTCAGGTCTTGTATTGGTTATTTCGACGCAATACCATTTCATGTATTTCAACACACAGTACCAGTCCACTGGATATTTAAACCTAATGCCGCTTATCGGATAAATCAACACAGTACAGTAGTCCAACACAATATAGTTTACCGGGTAGTTCAGCACAATTTGGTTTACTGGGTGGTTCAACACAACATAGGTTACCGGGCAGTTCAATTAACCGTAGGTTACCAGGTAGTTCAACACAACGTAGTTTACAGTATAGTTCAACACAACATAGGTCACCGGGCAGTTCAATTAAACGTAGGTTACCGGATAGTTCAACACAACATAGGTTACCGGGCAGTTCAATTAAACGTAGGTTACCGGATAGTTCAACACAACATAGGTTACCGGGCAGTTCAATTAAACGTAGGTTACCGGGTAGTTCAACACAACATAGGTCACCGGGCAGTTCAATTAAACGTAGGTTACCAGGTAGTTCTACACAACATAGTTTACTGGATAGCTCAATAACTCAGCAAATAATAATACGTCTCTCTCTAGTCCCGAGTTCGCATGCTCTACATTCCCTGGCTGGTTCCCACAGGCAAGGTTTGGTTACCTGCGAAATATGACAACAAATGCTCAGTACAGTTGAGCGAGCAACATTGCACGATCAACAATGCGGTGGCGAATTCGGGTATAACAATTCACAATATCAAAAATAAAAATAAGCATCACTATTGCAAAGAAGACAGATATTTTGTCTTATCAAGTTACACTCTACTTAAAATGTATTCACATATAAAGGAAATAAAAATAATATTCACTTTATAGTCTACATGGCAGAATTCAGCAATTCCAATGTTGTTTACAATGTCTATTATAACAAGGGAGACAATTCTGGATTATTTCACCAAACTAGAACATGCTCAACTTTGTGTGATTTCTTAGTAATCAGTCAAACGAATAATTATTTCTATTAACAATAATTATTTAGGCTTTCGAATGTCATAAAGACTTCACCTAAAAACCTCAGAAAGCTGTGCATAGAACACACTTCGTTTCAACATGATCGTCTAACAACAACAACCCCATACTGCAATGGCGCACGTGGTTATGTTGAGGGGAGTCAAAAAGACTTATTTCTGACTAATTCATGCATTGTCGTCATATAATAACGACTTAATTCAGATCTTCAGAATGTTAGATTACAAGTTACGACATTTAGATTGGTAGAATTACACCCACCTGCGAAATATGACAACAAATGCTCAGTACAGTTGAGCGAGCAACATTGCACGATCAACAATGCGGTGGCGAATGGGGTATAACAATTTACAATATCCCGATCCCTAACGATGGGTCACGCCCCCACAAGGCGATGAATTGCAACACTCAGTTATCTCCCCTAGACCATTACCAATCATACAGTTTCACAATAATACAGTCGAGCTTGAATAAAAAGAAAAAGAAATGGGGGGTAGTACCATAGGTACTCAGGAAATATATACATATTACAAAATATGACCAGGCCACATTCGACCCTTCAAAAAAAATGTCGTCCCCGGCATTACACTACTGACACATGGATGAATCTATAGTTCCTGTGTCCATGAATAGTCAAATTATCCCTTCTCAATTACTCGGACCACAGCTTCACAGATAATTTTCACACAGTCTATTTGTTTGAATGTTTCTTTCAAAGAGAGCAAGACTTTAACACGCTGCAGCCAATCTGGATCAGTAGCGAGCACCTGAACATTCACAATATAGTCACCGCTATTCCACCAAGCAGGTGGCTGTCGCTGTCTCTTAGGCCGTGGTGGTGTATCTTCCATTAATTGATCTGGCTCAGATGCGTCATCCGACTGAACCGCAGTCTCAATCTCCAAGTCCTCTACAGTTCCCGCATCAGGGACAACAATGACTTCTGATTCTGGCATTTCCTGGGGACCCAATACAACAGATCCCACACCAGACTCCTCAGTCGAGCTGCGAGAGGTTGGTTTGCCAATCTCCAGAGTAAAGATCGCAGCTGGCATTTCACTCTCAGTCCGTGTCGGGGACTTCCAATCCATTAGTACGGCTCCTAGTTTTGTAACCCGTTCTCCGACGAGTTGCTACAGGTGATACCGTTTCAGCTCCAGGCATAACGTCACTATCCAACGGTAGTGCCAATGGCAGGAGGTGGTTCCGGTGAAGGACTCTTTTTCGGCCTTCCTTGTCCTCACGCTGCACCAGATACACTGGAGTTTCCGGGTGGGGTTGCTTGAGCACCACATATACGTCCTTTTCCCATCTGTCGGCAAGTTTGTGCTTACCCTTGAGTCCCAACTTCCGAATGAGGACCCTGTCACCCGGCCGTGGTAAGCAGCCTCGAGCTCTCCGATCATAACCTTTCTTAAAGTGAGCAGATGATTTCTTTGATGCTTCAGCAGCAGCCTGGTAGGTATATTTGAGCCGTTGCTCCAGATCCCTGACAAATCCCTTGTAATCCTGCTTCTCCTCATCACCGGAATGGTCAAGATTCAGAATGACATCTATTGGTAGACGCGGCTGTCTTCCAAACATAAGGTAGAATGGACTGAAACCAGTTGAATCATGTTGGGTGCAGTTGTATGCATGAGTCATGGAAGAAACATAGCTTTTCCAATCTGCCTTCTTGTCCTCAGCCATACATCGCAGCATTCCCAGTAGAGTGCGGTTAAACCTTTCAGTGATTCCATTACCCATCGGGTGGTAGGGAGTAGTTCTCGATTTTTTTACTCCGGCCAGTTCGCAGAGATTACGAAGCACAGTACTCTCAAAGTGTTTGCCTTGATCGGAATGGATCCGTTCTGGGAAACCATAATGAACTATGAAATGTTCGTAGAATTGCTGTGCTGCAGTTTTTGCAGTTTGGTTTCTCGTGGGAATAGCTACAGCATACTTGGTAAAGTGATCCGTGATGACGAGTATACTGTTGAAACCACCTTTCGAATCCTCCAGTCCTAAAAAATCCATTGTAACCAATTCAAGCGGTTGGCTTGTGGATATTGTTGTCAGAGGTGCAATCTCGGGGATATGAGGTGCCTTGGCTCGAAGACATCTGCCACATGTCTTCACACGACGCTCCACCTCTTGTGCCATTCCTGGCCAATAAAAACGTTCCTGATACAGGCGTTGTGTCCTCTCAATGCCCATGTGTCCCATTTCACTGTGTAGATGGTGAAATACGGAGTCTCTGAAAGAAGCAGGAAGAACCAGCTGAAGTTTTGTTTCATCATTTACAGTCATTTCACGGTAAAGGACACCATCCTTGATTTCCAACTTATTCCACTGTTTTAGCAAAGTCTGTGAACTTGGAGGCAATGACCGAGACTCCGCTGGAGAAGGCTTTATCTGTTGTTGCACAAACCGTCTAACAGGTTGGATCACTGGGTCATTTGATTGCTCCTTCTCCCAGTCAACATTGAGTGGAGATGCATCTGGCATAGGATCAATGGCCTGGAGACTCAGACACATGCAATCCATCAGTCCTTCTTGGTCAGTATCCCTGTCAGCCAGGGCATGAATCACATCAGTGGGAACATGTTCCATGTCATCCAAATCGGTACGACGAGGTATCCTCGACAAACAGTCTGCATCTGTATTATGTCGGCCTGGTTTGTAGAAGATCTCAAAGTTGTACGTGGCTAGCTCCGCCAGCCACCGATGTCCGGCAGCATCAAGTTTGGCAGTCGTGTTGACATAGGTGAGTGGGTTGTGGTCTGTTGTTACAATGAACTTGGCGCCATACAAGTAGTCGTGGTATCGCTTGGTGACAGCCCAATACAATCCCAGGAACTCCAGCTTATGGGTACTGTAGTTCAGCTCTGGCTTCCTCAACGCTCGGCTACCATAAGCAATAACACGTGGCGGGCCTAAACTTTGTTCTTGGCAAAGCACCGCTCCCAGGCCCAGCTTGCTCGCGTCAATACGGAGAAGGAATGGCCGCGTGAAGTCTGGATAGCTCAATACTGGAGGAGATGTCAACAAGGAAATCAGTTCCTCAAAGGCAAACTGTTGCTCAGGACCCCAGGCCCACTGCTCCGGTGACGGTGTCTTGCGTCTTCCACACTTCTTCTTACATGCATCAGTTCCAACTAGCAAGGATGTCAGTGGTCTGGCAATTTTAGAGAAGTCCTGGACAAACTTTCTGTAGAAACCGGCAAAACCAAGAAATTTCTGTACCTCGGTTACATTTACTGGAACAGGCCAATCTTTCAGTACCTTGGTTTTCTCAGGGTCACATTCTATGCCATCCTCAGAGATTATATGTCCCAAGAACTTGAGTTTCTTCTCCAGGAAACGACACTTAGATGGCTTGAGCTTCAGTCCCGCCTCAGCAAGTTTAGCAAATACTTTCTTCAGTATCTGAAAGTGCTCCTCTACAGTCTTTGAGTACACCACAATATCGTCAAGATAAACCAGTACTCCTTTAAGATGTAGGTCACCCATCACCTGCTGCATAAGGCGCTGAAATGTTCCTGGGGCATTTGTGAGCCCGAATGGCATTTGGTTACACTCAAAAAATCCAAGCAGTCCCACATTGAAGGCAGTCCGAGCTTTATGTTCCTCGTCCATTTCAACCTGCCAGTAGCCACTTTTCAGGTCCAGTGTCGAGAACCAGCAACTACCAGCCACAGCCTCCAGCGTTTCGTCCACTCTGGGAATATAATAAGAGTCCTTGACAGTCCTCCTATTCAGACGACGAAAGTCAATACACATCCTTAGCTCACCAGAAGGCTTTCTGACAAGTACAACATTAGATGCCCAAGGGCTATTTGATGGTCTGATAACACCACACTCCAGCATCTGGTTCAAGTGTTGCCTCACTTCTTCGTACAGTGCAGGTGGAATGCGTCTTGGTTTATCTTTGAAGGGGGTGGTATCATCCAGTTCAATGCGGTGCTTCACAATATCTGTTTTCCCAAGGTCAGTGTCCGATAAGGAGAAAACATGTTTCCACTCAAGTAACAGGGTTGTCAAACCTGTTAGATCTACATCGGAATCTCCAAAGGAAAACTTGTTCAGGAATTCCTCAGTCTCATTTGCACCTTCATCAGTCTGAGTGAAATTCTCAACTTTCGCTGGTTTCAAACTACAGATGCGTGTTCCCGCTGGCAAAGTTACAGTCTTAGCACTGGTGTTGCATATACTGACTGGAACATGTTTAAGATCACTTGAGAAATTCATAACTCCAGGGAGGATAGATATTCCTGTTGGTATTCCCTTTGCTTCCTCCGTGACTGCGATCCCAGAAGCAAATGGAACTATAAGACGGGTGTGTCCTTCTACTACCCAGGTCTGCCCACTCTGTATCGTTACGGTAGTCTGTAATTTCACATCTGCATATGTGTTTTTGGATCTTATCATGTGCCGTTTCTGTAACTGCAAGACTTTGATTGCCATTCCAATTGCACTTGGTAATGGACGCTGGAGAAACCTGGTTCCACACTTCTCTTGGAGCTGTTCTTGAAGAGTACGTAGCACGTTTGTTCCCACAAGCAAGGGAACTCGGCTATTATAGGGAGTCTCTGGAACAACAAGCACAGGTACACAAATAGCTTCTTCTAGTATGTCAACAGGTAACTTCACTTCAAGTTCAATAAATCCTAAGTACGGTAGCAAATGTCCACCTGCATTTTCTATCTGTAGAATATCCTTAAGGTCTTTCAGAGGAAGGGTGTTCATATTCTTCCTCCAAAATGTTTCAGAAATAGTAGTCACCATGGACCCTGTGTCCAAAAGGGAATGACACTGTTTCCCATTCACCAACACATCAATCTCGTTTGCACTCCCAATCAAATCAGTTTGAATGGTTTCTTTTTCATCAAAGAGGCCCTTACCTGGGCAGGCTTCCGGTGGCCTCACCTCGGTCGCCTGACCTAGTTTTTTGTCTGATTGACTTGTTTGGTACTGTTCAGTAGTCGGCTTTGTACCTTTTCGGAGTTGGATGGGTTTTGACAGCTGTAAGCCATGTGACCGTCCAAACCACAGCGGTAACAGAATGATTTCCGACCCTTACTTTTATTTCCCTTACTCCCGCCAGAGTGGTGATCAGATTTGGTAAGTTCTGTTTCTATTTCTTTAGCCTTCTTCTGTTTCTTTAGATCATCCAGCTGCTGTTGTAGCTGTATTGCAGTTTGTTTCCATTCAGCCTCACGACTTTGAACCTCAGCTACATTAGCAGAATGAATTGTAACACCCTTTTTCTTCAGCCTCAGTTTCTTCTCTGTTCTTCTACATTCTTCTTTTCTGATTTTAATCAGCAGATCCGGAAAATTAGGGGGATCCTGGAGAGACTTCTCCAACTCCAGTTTCTCAATGAGGGCCTCATCTGGGCATCCTCTAAGGAATTGCCTTAACAGCTGTGAAGGAACATCAGTAATGTTCACACCATTTCGTTCTGCAGCTTCTATAATCAGCAAGTACAACCGTTGAAGATAATCAGATGGAGTTTCCTTCTCCTCCTGGTAGGTGCAAAGGAACTTCACCATCAACTCACCCCCATCCGCAACTGTACCATACAACTTTTCCAGTAATTCCAAGACCTGTTCTGCAGTGGAGCTTGGTAGCCTCGCCACTGCCTGTACCCCATCTAAGGCAGGACGGAGTAAACTTTGAATTAAGGTCCTCTTCTTCTCACCGTCACTGATAATCGGGTCATCTTGCTGGGCAAGAAGACGCCATGTCTCAAATTACAAGCGCCTAGTCCGTCATTCATAATCCAGCCGTCGTCCATTAGAGAATATCCGCGTCCATAATCCAAAGACCTATTCCATATTCCATATAACAGTATTAGCACCAAATTCAAAAAGACAATCATATATACATAAACATAGGCTAGTTTCCTGCAAGAGAGAAGCGGTCAACAGTTTTCAATGATGCCGGCAAGACATCATGATGTTCCAAAAATATCAAATCCGTATCGCTGATACTTAATTTCTTTGTAATCAGTCAAATGAATAATTATTTCTATTAACAATCATTATTTAGGCTTTCGAATGTCATAAAGACTTCACCTAAAACCTCAGAAAGCTGTGCCTAGAACAGACTTCGTTTCAACATGATCGTCTAACAACAACAACCCCATACTATTACTGCAATGGCGCACGTGTTTATGCTGAGGGGAGTCAAAAAGACTTATTTCTGACTAATTCATGCATTGTCGTCATATAATAACGACTTAATTCAGATCTTCAGAATGTTAGATTACAAGTTACGACATTTAGATTGGTAGAATTACACCCACCTGCGAAATATGATAACAAATGCTCAGTACAGTTCAGCGAGCAACATTGCACGATCAACAATGCGGTGGCGAATGGGGTATAACAATTCACAATGTCCCGATCCCTAGCGATGGGTCACGCCCCCACAAGGCGATGAATTGCAACACTTAGTTATCTCCCCTAGACCATTACCAATCATACAGTTTCACAATAATACAGTCGAGCTTGAATAAAAAGAAAAAGAAATGGGGGTTAGTACCATAGGTACTCAGGAAATATATACATACTCCAAAATAGGACCAGGCCACATGTGCTTTCAACATGGATGCCAATATAGATTCCTAGCAGTGCAGATCGAGGTACTTTGTCCTACATTATAGTACGAGGCCGTGCTGAGTGTTGGGTTTACTTGACTGGTAGGTGGATGTAAAATCATGATTTGGAGAACAGTCGGACACCTCTTAAGAAAGGCGGTAAGACGAACTTAAAATCCAGTCAAATTAGGGGCAATATCTGGGTCAGATGAGTCATACACGGTGTCACATTGAAACACTTGTGAAGAATACTACGACTAAGATTTTTTTGCTGGAAATGTCGTAATGTTGCACATACGTAATCGAGGAGTAGCAGCGAAAGATGGCATTCTGGGGTGCACAGGGGTGTTTGTGGGAGATCTAGCGACCATCCTTGCTCTAAATGGGCCATGCAGGGTCTCGTCTGGAAACTCTCGGAATGTAGACTACGATTGTCTTGTCGTGGCATACAATGGAGGGGATACAGTGGACGACAGGGTGTAGTGTGCGGGCATGATGGGTCTATCTAACTTGGTCGAGTTACCTCCCGCGGGGTACAGAGTGGATGAGTGAAACGTACACAATGCTTTTCTTAACGCAGTGACGCCCTACACAACAACAATAATAACAACAAGCATATTGAGTATTGCACATTTTATTAATCTCTTCATCACAAAACAACCAAGCTGGGAAAGCCGCCTTGAGAGTGTTTACAACTAACGTATACTATTGTCCGTGTATCAGAAACATCATCGGCTGCTCTTGTCCAAATAGAAGCCGCCCTTTCAGAAGCTGGCTTGTCTAGAGGTAGGCATATCCTCAGGGTGCACCCGAAATTGCGCTTTCTCTACTACTCCCATAGTGTACATACCTCACCACACCAGACGTAGTCTATATCCCGAGAAGATTCAAACGAGAACTTGCACGCCATAATCGGACCCTGGATGGTCTCTACATCGTCCACCACTAAGGGTTAGCGGAAACTCGGATTGTGGCAGCTCGCGACACTATATTGCAATTTTCAACCAGTCCCAAGCTTATCACCCCATAATGCAATGAGAACCGAACTCGTTGAACTGTCATTCTAGATCCAGAAGTCACATACACATACATAGAAGTAGTGTATAAAACACGGCACAGGTCTTATTTTGACGAGTGCGCAGGTGTTTCTGCGCAGATTTGTGGCGGAAGTGTGGCGGAACTTGGAGGTCACGGGAGGGTCACGTGATCAAGGCATGTCTAGACTTGTTCTGGGTTGTACAGTTCTGCCATGCGGAGGATGGGTACTAGTATTTCGCTGACGTCCTAGTAATAAACATAATCTATAGGTGTTGTACCATGTTAATAGGATCAGTCTAGCATCTGTACCACCCTAGGGTCGAGTGTTTATTGCCCCGTGTATCTCCGCAGAAAATCAACGAACAAAATGGCGGCTCCAGGATGGTGTGGGGACGCCCTTGCCACATCACGGCGTCGATCGTAGCGCCATCTGCACACACTGACGCAAGGGAGACAACTCGTGTGGACGAAGGGTATGGAAATAGCCGTGTTGGAGCTAGGGGAGCCACTAATGGACCAATGGGGTCGAGTGGGGTATCAAAGTGAAGCTTAGGTGAAGGGGCATCTAAAGGGCTGGGTGTGGGATTGAAATAGCGGCATTCTGCGCATGCGCGGTGGCCCAAGGGTATGCAAATAGACGTTTTGGAGCTAGGGGAGCCCCTGATGGTCCAATGGGATCGAGTGAGGTATTAAAGTGAAGCCTAGGTGAGGGAGCCTCTCATGGGCTGGGTGTGGGGTTGAAGTATCGGCATTCTGCGCATGCGCGGTGGCCGAAGGATATGGAAATAGCCGTGTTGGAGCTAGGGGAGCCACAAATGGTCCAATGGGATCGAGTGAGGTATCAAAGTGAAGCCTATGTGAGGGGGCCTCTGATGGACTGGGTGTGGGGTTGACATATCGGCATTCCGCGCATGCGCGGTGGCCAAAGGATATGAAAATAGCCGTTTTGGAGCTAGGGGAGCCCCTAATGGTCCAGTGGGGTCGAATGAGGTATCAAAGTGAAGCATTCGTGAAGGGGCATCTGATGGGTTGGGTGTGCGGTAGGAATATCATTCTGCGCATGCGCAGACGCAATGCGGAGCTCTCGTCCAATCAGAAGCGAGTATTTCAAATTCGTCACAGAGCTGTCAGCCAATCAGAAGCGAGTATTTTGACCCGGTGCATTATGGGCCATATCCAAGATGGTGGCACGTATGTTCAAGATGGCGGCACATCCGGTGTCGAAAACTGGCCATTTCGTCGGGATGTGGTCACCTAGTGTCGAAAACTGGACCTTGTATGGGTCCCGCTAGACGTTTTGGAGCTAGGGGAGCCCCTAATGGGCCGATGGAGTTGTATGAGGTATCAAAGTGAAGTATATTTCAAGCATGGGTGGGTGCATGTAAAATTTTTCCTGAAAAATACGGAACACGGACTTTATCCTAAATTACGCGAAAATGCCTATATGGGGTATGGGGAGTATAGGACCATCCTGGGAAACCTACTTCTCGACATTTGCGGTATAGGTTGTGAGGTCTCGTTTTCTTAGTCTCGTCATGTGGAACATGATAGGAAGTGTCGCGAAGCGAATCGTTGAAATTTTTGAAAAAGTACGATATAGCCCCATATAGTCCCATACTGGGGTATAGGATCAATGTTTGTCCCCCTGGGAAACCTACTTCTATACATTTGCGGTAGGGTTGTGGGGTCTCCTTTTCTTAGTCTCATCATTTAGAACATGATAGGAAGTGTCCCCGTGCGAATCGGTGAAATTTTGGAAAAAGTACGATATAGCCCCATATAGACATATATATATAAATATATATTCCCATACTGGGGTATAGGTTCAATGTTTATCCTACTGGGAAACGTACTTCTATACATTTGCGGTAGGGTTGTGGGGTCTCGTTTTACTCGTTTCGTCATTTAGAACACGATAGCAAGTGTTGCGGAGCGAATCGGTGAAATTTTTGAAAAAAGTCACCAAGGCCTGGGTAGGCCCATAGGCCTATACTGCATGGCTATGGGTGTATAGGGCCATACGGGGTGGACATGTTGGAGTCTAGGTGAGTCCCTAATGGTCCACTGGGGTCGAGTGAGGTCTTATTTTGAAGCTCTCGTGGAGGAACACTTGACTACACTAATGGTTCGTCCGTGTTCAATAGTCTGCGCATGCGCAGCCTGGCCCGTATTATAGTAAGTAGGCATTTTGGGGGTATGTGGGTGTGTGTTTGGGTTAGAGATGGGCTATTCACGGTTCGAATGGGTCGTGTGAGGTATCAATGTGAAGCTTGTGTGGGGTAGAGTCAGAATGGTGTGTTTTTAAATGCATGTCGCGTCAATATGCGCATGCGCAGTCTGGCCGTAGTAGAGAAATCAGGCATTTTGGGGGGTATGTGGTCGTGGAAGGTGTCAAAGTGAAGCTTGTGTGGGTTAGAGTCAGAATGATGTGCTTTTAAGTGCATGGGTCGTGGAAGGTGTCAAAGTGAAGCTTGTGTGGGTTAGAGTCAGAATGATGTGCTTTTAAGTGCAAACCGCGTTAATCTGCGCATGCGCAGTTGGTTGTAGTAAGTAAAGTGGCCATTTTGGGGCAGTACATAAAGGTATTTGGGATCGAGATGGGCTATTCACGGTTCGAATGCGTCCTGGAAGGTGTCATCTTGTAGCTCTCGGGGTGTAGATCCCGATTTGAGGGCTGTTCACGTCACCTGTGACGTCATCGGTGACGTCATCAGTACGAGTAGTAAGTAAAGTGGGTATTTGGGGCAGTGAAAGGAAGGTATTTGGTGTAGAGATGGACCATCCTTGGTCCGAATGCGTCCTGGGAGGTGTCATTTTGTAGCTCTCGGGGAGTAGACCCCGATTTGGGGGCTGTTCACAGCATCTGTGACGTCATCAATGACGTCATCATTACGAGTAGTAGCGAAAGTGTGCATTTTGGGGCAGTGAAGGAAGGTATTTGGGGTAGAGATGGACCATCCTTGGTCCGAATGCGTCGTGTGGGGTTTCATTTTGTAGCTCTCGGCGTGCAGACCTCGATTTGAGGGCTGTCCACAGCATCTGTGACGTCATTGGTGACGTCATCAGTAGGAGTAGTAGCGAAAGTGTGCATTTTGGGGCAGTGAAGGAAGGTATTTGGGGTAGAGATGCTCCATCCTCAGTCCGAATGCGTCGTGTGGGGTGTCATCTTGTAGTTCTCGGCGTGCAGACCTCGATTTGAGGGCTGTCCACAGCATTTGTGACGTCATTGGTGACGTCATCAGTAGGAGTAGTAGCGAAAGTGGGCATTTTGGGGCAATGAAGGATGGTATTTAGTGTAGAGATGGACCATCCTTGGTCCGAATGCGTCGTGTGAGGTGTCATCTTGTAGCAACGCTCACCAACGCCATTCTTAATGCTTCAACGCCCAGGTGAAATAGCTCAGAAGCTCTGATATTCCATGGAATTGTCACCAATTCTTCGAAATGCAGTGACGCCCGTCGACGCCCGTCGTTACACCTTAACACTCTAACATAACACCATGATATAGACCGGACAGAGAACAACAACAGCAACAACAACAAGGATCACACATGAGAGAACAACAACAAGAAGAAGTTTTTTTTCATATAGTTTATTCTCCCCAATGTTACATCATACCCACGTTGGGGGAGCCGCGTTGGGTATATTTACAATTCAAGAATATTCTTGTCCAATCAGAGGCCACCATTCGCATCTGTCATATTCGTTCCTGTTTGTTAGATGTATTCTCGGCTACTCTTGTCCAATCAGAAGTCGCCATTTCAGAAAGTTCCATCTTCGGCCATGTTCGCTCTGAACTGTTTGTTCTAATCGTCATCGGACAGGCCAGGATACCGTTGAGGAAACATATCCTCAGATAGTTGTTTGCGCATTCTGAGTATCTATCAGTGCATGGGTGAATACTTTCATCCGATGGGGGTGGTGGGTCAGTTTAACCACGAAGAACGTAACATTGGTGACCCTCTCCACTATCCACTTGGTGTTGGGACGCTGTTCATAGGCCCATTCTAAGGGATCCACAGTGTCCAGTTGGGCTAGCATCGTCTCTAGCGACGCCCGATTGGTGATTGTGAAAGGATGGTCGTACACTGGGTTGATGGCACTGGAATAGAAATAGCACAATTCACGCGTCATCTTATGGCATAAGATGTACCTAAATGCTACATTTAATGTGAAGGACGTAGGTTGGTCATTGAAGATGGCTTCCACGTAGCTGCGTAGACGGGCGAGGTCGGTCAGTCGGAAATTGTACAAGTCCAATATAGGGCGATGACGGTGGAAGCAGTGTCGGATCATGGACCAATGGCGTCGATACATCTCACTCACTGGATGATCTTCGGGTAAGAGATCGCTGGGAACATCCACCGCATCTTCCAGAAAATGTTCGTTGTTGTCAGGCGTATGACTGGAAACAGTGATGCTAGGGACCGGCTGGATATCTAGGCTCTTCTGAGCTGTGGGTATAGGCGGGCTCTCCGTGATCGCATCACCAGTGGCATTCTCCTCCCCGGGTTCATCTTCAGTGGATCTGTCCCTCCTGGGTACCTCTTTAGTGGAAAGTTGTCCCTCATGCCGTGGTGATGCACCATGAATCAAACGCTCATGCCGTTTTAACTGACTGGGTCGTTTGAAGAGTTGACCACATTCTTCGCATGGACGCTTGGATGGCCCATGAATTGAACGTTCATGGCGCTGTAAATGATCTGGGCGCTGAAACGACAGTGTAGGCCTACATATCGTACAGCTATACCGGGCGGTTCCATCGTGCTTGGTAGCCTCATGGCGGCGCAAGTCGTGCTGGCGAGTGAATGATTTCGAGCACGTAGTACAAGTGAACATCTTGGTGGTTGACAGAGTGTCTGATGAAACGGCCAGGCCGTTTCCTTTTTATAGCAAGCTAGCT
This sequence comes from Hanleya hanleyi, assembly GCA_036873755.1. Lineage (NCBI taxonomy): Eukaryota > Metazoa > Mollusca > Polyplacophora > Lepidopleurida > Hanleyidae > Hanleya > Hanleya hanleyi. The sequence goes on from JAVTVY010012671.1 coordinate 54,388, forward strand.
GTTGATCTATTTTTAGCACAATCAGTTCTAAACTAGGGGAAAACCCCTATCACCTCTAGCCAAAAGGGCTAATATCGGTCCCCGGGCTTATTGGGATCTGCCTATCAAGTCAATGGGGTGATGTGAATAACAACAAGTTCAGCAATGTTCATACAGTTTATTATCCCCAATGTTACATCATACCCAGGCTGGGGGAGCCGCCCTGGGTATGTTTAGTATGTTCGCATTCGAAATATCAAACACCGTGTTTTATTATTCAACGCATCGTCACATCAGGCACAAGTGTTTACTGAGCTCAAGTCAACGATCAGCATGTAGACATAAAGAGTATGTACGGCATGTTGTGGTATTCATCAGTGCATGGGTGACGCATTCACCCGATGGGTTGATTGGTCGTCTTGGTCACGAAAAACGTAACATTGGTCACCCTCTTTACCGCCCATTGTGTGCTGGGTCGTTGTTGTTGGGCCCATCTCAAGGCATCCAGTTGTTCCACTTGGTCCAGCATCATCTCTAGTGACCTCCGGTTAATGATGGTAAACGGTTGGTCGTACACTGGGTTGAAGGCACTGGAATAGAAATAGCGCAATTCACCCGTCATCTTATGGCATAAGATGTACCCAAATGCTACATTTAATGTGAAGGCCGTTGGTTGGTCATTGAAGATGGTTTCCACGTAGCTGCGTAGACGGGTGAGGTTGGTCAGTGGGAAATTGTAGATATCTTGAATAGGGCGATGACGGTGGAAACAGTGCCGTGTCATGGACCAATGGCGCCGAGAGATGTCACTCTCTGGATGATCTTCGGGTAAGAGATCGCTAGGAACATTTATGGGCTCGTCCAGAAAATGTTCGATGTATGACGTATGACTCGAAACCGTAACGGTGGGGTCCGGCCGGAAATCCAGGCTCTTCCCAACTGTAGGTATAGGCGGGCTCTCCGTCATCGCATCACCAGTGGCGTTCGTCTTCCCGGGCTTATCTTCAGTGGGTCTGACCTTCCGCGGCTCCTCTTCAGTAGGAAGTTGTCGCCAAAACCGTGGTGACGGACCATGGATCAAACGCTGATGCCGTTTTAACTGACTGTGTCGTTTGAAGAGTTGACCACAATCCTTACATTGTTCCGTCGCGTCCTCGTGGAATGAACGTTCGTGGCGCAGTAAAGCATCTTCCCGATTAAATGACCGTGCGCAGGTTATACAAGTATACAGTCCATCGTTGTGGGTGGAGGTCTCGTGGCGTCGTAAACTATCTAGACGAGTAAACTTCTTCTGGCAAGTTGTGCAAGTGAACATCTTGGTGGTTGACAGAGTGTCTGATGAAACGGCCAGGCCGCTTCCCTTTTATAGCACGCTAGCTGGTGATCTATTTTTAGCACACTCAGTTCAACTATCCCCAAGTCGAGAGCCGAGCCGTGACATCTTCGGTAACCTCCGTGTCTCTTTGGGCACCTCAAAGCCTGTGGAGCTCAGAGCTCGGAAGTGACATTTGCATATGACCTCTGCGAGGTCACAGGGCAGTGAAGCATGGTATTTGGTGTAGAGATGGACCATCCTTGGTCCGAATGCGTCATGGGAGGTGTCATGTTGTAGCTCTCGGGGTGTAGACCCCAATTTTAGGGATAGCCACAGCATCTGTGACGTCATTGGTGACGTCATCAGTACGAGTAGTAGCGAAAGTGGGCATTTTTTAGCAGTGAAGGAGTATACACTATGTACAAAAAAAAAAAAAAAAAAAAAAAAAATTCTGTCAGGAGTAGGATTCGAACCTACGCCAGCTCTTCGCCGACCAGCACTTAATACCGGCGCCTTAGACCACTCGGCCATCCTGACTGTTTACAGTTTTTAACTCGTGTACCAACAGTTATATAGTGTGTTCGACATTTTTTCACAAGTCCAAGTAAGTAGTGCTCACACCATCGGCCAGGACTTTCCGTTTCGGGTAAAAGAAAGTAAAGGCGTCTCGTTGCTGGATGTACGTCCGCATTTCGGATGCTCTTGGAACTCGGCGCTTCGGAGCTCTTGGAGCTCCGGAGCTCATGGAGCTCCGGAGGTCACTTCTGCTTCCGTTCACGTGACCGGAACTGACCTTTGACCCCGGCGCGCAAAGGTTTCCACCGCGGTGCAAACCTTTACACCGTGCGCGCCGAGTTCCAAGAGCATCCGAAATGCGGACGTACATCCAGCAACGAGACGCCTTTACTTTCTTTTACACGAAACGGAAAGTCCTGGCCGATGGTGTGAGCACTACTTACTTGGACTTGTGAAAAAATGTCGAACACACTATATAACTGTTGATACACGAGTTAAAAACTGTAAACAGTCAGGATGGCCGAGTGGTCTAAGGCGCCGGTATTAAGTGCTGGTCGGCGAAGAGCTGGCGTAGGTTCGAATCCTACTCCTGACAGAATTTTGTTTTTTTTTGTACCTTATACATACCACTACTATTCTATTTGTACATACCACCTGTATTCTATTTGTACATAGTGTATACTCCTTCACTGCTAAAAAATGCCCACTTTCGCTACTACTCGTACTGATGACGGCACCAATGACGTCACAGATGCT